>JACXGM010005538.1:17337-35123 GCA_016801145.1 Umbra pygmaea | reverse complement strand
TCCAAGTGGACGCTTTGCATATGATTTGTTTTTTATTCCAGCGCGATGCAGACGTGTTGCACACATACTTTTTTACTCACTTTTCCAGCGCGATGCAGACGTTAACTGCAAGTGTTCATAGTGGTTAAGGTTAGGCTTAGATCGACTAATGGCAAGGGTTCTGAGTGGTTAAGGTTAGGGTATGGGTTTGGTTAAGGCTTACATCTCGATAACGGGCGTGGTTTCGTCCCCGGCGAGGCTAAATTAGCGTGTGTATTACACGCTTATGGAAAGGCGAGCCCGCGTGTGTATTACACGCTTGGGTGAGTCATAGCATCACACTGACACGCTGGACCACGCTGGACCAGCGTGTCTATTACACGCTTGGCCGTTAAAATGGGCTGCATCATAACATGGCTCTCCTACAGTTAGTACTTTGTGCACCCTCCATTTGCCATGATAACGTTGAGTCTTCTATAATGTTCGATGAGGTAGAAGAACATAATGTAGCCTACTCTGAGACATTCATACATATATAAAATAATCTCGTCATGTAATTCAGTCCTGTGTCCTTGCCTGTAAACTGTCATCTTCATGTAACCCCACAGGTTCTTAATGGGGTTTCTATTTGTCAAATCTGACCATAGAACACAATCCAAACAATGTTCCATTATGTGTATTAAATTGCAGGCATTGATGTTTATATCTTGATGATAGTGAAGATTTTCTTTAGAGATATTTCTTCAAAAGGTCCAATGATGCATATGCATGTTTCAGGACAAGCAATACTAATAACAAAATCTGTTTTTTTTCATCTTATTCAGAATTTAAATGTTGTTTTCACAGGTTCCCCATTTCCTCTGCTGTCCAGAAGCATCTAGTTCTCTTGGTGTTGCTGTGTTTCTCCCCTTCTTGCTATGGAAGACCCTGGGCTCAGAGGAAAGTCCCCTGTGATGTCCCTTCCATCAACCATTCACTAGCCTTCGATTGCTCGTATAGGAAGTTATATAAGGTACCAAAGGAAATCAGCTGGAATGCCACAGAGCTGAACCTTTCTCACAACAAAATACGTAAACTCTCCAGCTCATCTTTCTGGAACCTCCGAAACCTGACTCTGCTAGACCTTAGCTATAACGAATTGGGTAATTTAAAGAAAGACAACCAAATATTCTCCGTTTTGGATCAGCTGGAGACACTCATTCTGGATTCAAACAACATTTGCACAATTCCAAATGGCCTACCATCTCGGCTAAAGGTTCTATTTCTTAGGAATAATAAAATAAAGTCTATAAGTCCATGTAACTTCATTAACATACCACATATAAACATCATCAATTTAAAACACAACTCCTATGACACAGGTGCATATACAAATGCCTTCCTGGATATTGGAAGTCACAATTTCTCCAGCCTCACAAACCTGACAGAGCTAACACTGTCGTTTAACCGACTGAAAGCCATCCCGCCACACCTCCCCCCATCCCTCCAGCTGCTTGATCTCCAACGGAACATAATCACCAACATTCACAATGGTGCTTTAAATTCACTAACTAACCTGAGCAGTTTAGACCTTTCGGGTAACTGTCCTATATGTTCTATTTCCCCGTTTCCCTGCTGGCCATGTAATACATCCAATGGGGCATTACAGATAGACCCAAATGCCTTCAGGCAGCTCTCTAATTTACAAGAGTTGAGGCTATCGGGAAACTCACTGAAGCACGTACAGACCTCCTGGTTTGAAGACCTCACCAGTTTACGCTACTTGTACCTTTCATTTAACCGTCTGGTTGACGACATAGCTCACGGAGACTTCCTTGCTGTGTTACCTAGCGTAGAGGTGATGGATTTATCTTTCAATAGTGCTAAAGAGTCATCTTATTTCCGCAATTTGAATCTCTCCTCGAACTTTTCAAAAATGACATCTCTGAAGACATTACACCTAGAAAACTATGTTTTTTCAACTCTTGCCCAAAAAGATTTGAATCCACTTTACAATTTATCTAACCTGTCTGTGCTGAATTTGGGAACTAACTTTATTTATCAGACAAAACTCTCATTGTTTACAAAGTTCCGCAACTTGTCCAGTGTTGGCCTCTCAGAGAACAAACTTATCTTCCTTTCTAGAGGAGAACCGTTTCCAGTTTCTGGGTGTGGTAATGGCTTTGAGATGAAAAGAGAACGGTTTGGGCCTTATATACACAAGGATGAACTCTACCGTAACCATCTGCCTAACATTAAGCCAGAGTGCCTTGCATACGGTCCAGTGCTCGACCTGAGCAAAAACAACATCTTTCATATCAACCCTGATTTGCTAAAGGGTCTGGAAAACACAGCTTGTCTCAACCTTTCTTCTAACTCTATCGGAGACATGTTCAATGGCAGTGAGTTCGTACATTTTCCCAAGCTCAAGTACTTGGATCTATCCCAGAATAAGATATACTTGCACTCTGAGACTGCATTCAGTGAACTGAAAGAATTGGAGATTTTGGATTTGAGTCAAAATAATCATTACTTTGTGGTAGCTGGGCTGAACCATAGTTTAAAGTTCCTGGAAAACATGTCTTCTCTAAAGGTCCTGAACTTGAGCTGGAACGAGATCAGCACCCTTAGTCATAGAAAAATGATCAGCAACTCCCTGCAGGAGCTGAACTTCCAGGGTAACCGGCTGGACATTGTATGGACAATGCATAATGAACTTGAACTATTCAAAGGGCTTAAAAATCTGACTTCACTGGATATGTCATATAACAAGCTTAACAACATCCCATCTAAGGTTTACGAGAATTTGCCCATGTCTTTGATACGCCTTTCTCTGTGTAAAAATGGACTCATTGTCTTTAACTTTAACTGGGTCTCAAAACTACCACATCTAGAAGAGCTGGACTTAAGTCAGAACAAACTGGAATCAGTGGCCTGTAACTTCTCAGCTTTAACCACATCTTTAAGAGTACTGGACTTGAGCTGTAACAGGATTACCCAGCTTACTCCAGGATTCCTCAAGGATGCCAAAAGTCTAAGGGTGCTGGACCTTAGGTTTAACCTGCTGGAGCTCATCAACCAGAGTGTGTTTGAGTCTGGAGCAGAGAACCATCTAGAGCAGCTATCCTTGCAAGGGAACCCGCTGCACTGTACATGTGACCTGCTGGACTTCCATCTTTGGATCAGGAGCAATGAGGTGGAGCTCCCACTATTGGCCACTGCAGTGACCTGCGACATGCCTGCAGAGAGAAGGGGAAAGTCTGTGTTGAGCTATGACATCAATGAATGCATGAATGATGAAAATGCCATGGCCTGTTGTGTGATCACATCTTTTTTTGTCATTCTTGTTCTGTTGGTATCTCTCATAACACACCTCTTCTACTGGGACATCTGTTATATTCTGGACTACTGTAGAGCCAACATAAAGCACTACAGACGCTTATTGCCCACAAACTTTGTCTATGATGCCTTTGTTATGTATGACACTGCAGACCCACTCGTCACTGATTGGGTGTTGAATCGACTTAGGGTGGAGCTTGAAGAGCGGGGAGAGATTATTCGCCCCCTCTGCCTGGAAGAGCGTGATTGGATGCCAGGAATGCCCATTATGGATAACCTATCCTGTAGTGTGCGGCAGAGCAGGAAAACTGTGTTTGTGCTGACGGAGGGGTTTTTGTCTCGTGGCATAGCTCAAATGGCTGCCCTGCTGGTGCAACAGCGGCTGGTGGAGGAGGGGGTAGACACCATGGTATTGTTGCTGTTGCAGCCCCAGGTTCTGCGATGGTCACGCATCCTCCACCTGCGCAGGAGACTCTGCAGGCGCAGTGTCTTGGAGTGGCCTACCAAAGCTGGTCCATCTGCGGAGCGCTGGTTCTGGCACCAGCTAAAGAGAGCTATTCATACAGATCAGAGAGCTGCACATTCATCACTACACAGAGCATACTTCATGTAATAATACTTTTATTTTTTAACAAAAAATATGAAATTAAAATAAACATATATATATACACATATACATATATATATATATATATATATATATATATATACACACATATACACTTCAAATAAAAATAAAAATACAAAAGTGTGTAGCAACACACCAAAGGAAAATTTGCAATATCTATACAGTGTTACAAATAATTTTATAAACACTAATACACTTATAATGGTTCCCACACGTCATTCAACTTTAACTCATTCCTTTATATATCATGTATTTTTACAGCAGGATAACCAATATACACAACAATACATCTCTAATGTGACACATACTAAACTCTTTTATTTAAGTAAGTCAACACCGCCTTTCCATAATCCACACCATAACAATCCGTATTTTAACCCACCTCCACAATCATCTCTCTTCCTCATATCCTTTTAATAAAGTGTTTTTATATAACTTTTTAAACGTTATTATGTTTGTACAATGGTCTAACCTATTCCACAAACTCACCCCACCAAACTTGATGCACATACCTTTTAAAGTAGTTCTTATTTTGAGTTTTTATTAATTTAATTCTCCTCTCAGATTATAAGCACCCTGCTTTTCCATAAACATTTTTTGTATATTTCCTGGAAGTAATTTACATCTTGCTTTGAACATGATTTGTGCCGTCTTAAATTTAAACGTACAATATGTAGTTTTTGGCTGCTAGGGGTCTCTCAATCAAAACAACAGGAAAACATGTACTTCGATGACGTCGGGAAGTAGCATGGAATCATGGGTTTTGTTATCGTCGTCAATGGCAACCTTCCAATCTACCGTCTCCGGCAGAAAAAAGATTAATTGACAAAGTAATGTATTGTTAAAATATTATAACTTTATTCACATTATGTTTGGCAGTTC
Source organism: Umbra pygmaea (assembly GCA_016801145.1). Taxonomy (NCBI): domain Eukaryota; kingdom Metazoa; phylum Chordata; class Actinopteri; order Esociformes; family Umbridae; genus Umbra; species Umbra pygmaea. The sequence goes on along the minus strand of JACXGM010005538.1, from coordinate 30,316 downwards.
CCTGGAACTTGGAGAAACTAGAGCAGTCAAAGGTTATATGACGCCATTGACGGAAGACAAAATGAAATGTCCTGTGTCTTCAAATTATATTACAATTTTCTCTGGGTTTTAAAGCTGGTGTAAATTATTATTATTATTATTATTATTGATTTAATATTGCTTTGGACTTTACAAATTTTGCTTTAATATGGTTTATGTGAGGTGTTCAGCTATATTTGGTGTCTAAAATCACACCAAGAAATGTATTTTCATATACTCTTTCAATTCTTATGTTGTGTATTTTTAGTTCTACTTGAGGATTTGTTTTTTCTGTTTTTTAAATAACATAATTTTTGTTTTGCTTATATTTAATGACAGTTTGTTTACACCAAACCACTGTTTTAATTTACTAATTTCTGGTGTGATCTCCAAAAGCTGCTGTAAATTATTACCAGAACAGAAAATATTTGTATCGTCCGCAAATACAATACAATTTAGTATGTTCAATACTAAGCTTTGGGAGGGCTGGTGTAAACAGTGACTTAAAATGGACTTCTAATTATATTGATTATTTGTTCTATGAAATGTCCCTTTAAGTTCATGTGACACCTCTCTCTAGTTTGGCTGTTGTTAGGTTAGGCTGGTATCTTGTAGAACTGATGATTAGTGATTACTTTCAGCCGTGTTCTATTAGTCAATTAGTTTGCTCTGGATACATGGTGGCCAAACTAGGGAGAGGTGTCGGTCATTGTTTACATTACCTGAAATTCTACCACTCACCTTACAATAATTGCAAATCATTAAGTGGTCATGAAAATGTTTTCAGATTTAGCCTATTGATAATGCATTCACCTTATAAATCATAAAACACTTCTCTCTCCTAAATGAAGTACTTAGCAATAAAAAGTATTGGTATCTGTATCGCTATTAGCGATTCTGGCCCTGTGTTACTGTACTTGGTATCGGATTGAAACCACATTTTCTGGTATTGCACATCCCTAGTGTCTAGAGGTTGGGCCCGCCCTCAATAGTCTTCACTGTACAGTTATGGATTGATTGACAGTTCTGTCATACATACTTCCTCCACATTCAGGGTTGCCAACTCTTACGCATCTGGCGTGACTCTCACGCTTTCAGCATCAAAGAAAAATGACACTGAAATTGTCATTTTGACAAGTCTCACGCCAGGAGACAAGTTGGCAACCCTGCACATTAATAAACCATACATCACACAGTTTGTTGGGGATTCCCTGCATGACACTAGGTAAGTGAACTAGGTAAATAAACAACTGAAAAATTGGGTGTGCAAAATTATTCAGCCCCCTTAAGTTAATACTTTGTAGTGCCACCTTTTGCTGCGAATACAGCTGTAAGTCGCTTGGGATATGTCTCAGTTTTGCACATTGAGAGACTGGAATTTTTGCCCATTCCTCCTTGCAAAACAGCTCCAGCTCAGTGAGGTTGGATGGAGAGCGTTTGTGAACAGCAGTTTTCAGTTCTTTCCACAGATTCTCGATTGGATTCAGGTCTGGTCTTTGACCTGGCCATTCTAACACCTGGATATGTTTATTTGTGAACCATTCCATTGTAGATTTTGCTTTATGTTTTCGATCATTGTCTTGTTGGAAGACAAATCTCCATCCCAGTCTCAGGTCTTTTGCAGACTCAATCAGGTCATGCCATTCTTCCAGAATTGTCCTGTATTTGGCTCCATCGATCTTCCCATCAATTTTAGCCATCTTCCCTGTCGCTGCTGAAGAACAGCAGGCCCAAACCATGATGCTGCCACCACCATGTTTGACAGTGGGGATGGTGTGTTCAGGGTGATGAGCTGTGTTGCTTTTACAACCAAACATAACATTTTGCATTGTTGCCAAAAAGTTTGATTTTGGTTTCATCTGACCAGAGCACCTTCTTCCACTTGTTTGGTGTGTCTCCTAGGTGGCTTGTGGAAAACTTTAAATGACACGTTTTATGGATATCTTTCAGAAATGGCTTTCTTCTTGCCACTGTTCCATAAAGGCCAGATTTGTGCAGTATATGACTGATTGTTGTCCTATGGACAGACTCGCCCACCTCAGCTGTAGATCTCTGCAGTTCATCCAGAATGATCATGGGCCTCTTGGCTGCATCTCTGATCAGTCTTCTTCTTGTTTGAGCTGAAAGTTCATACAAGGACGGCCGGGTCTTGGTAGGGATGGCCGGGTGTTGGTAGATTTGCAGTGGTGTGATTCTCCTTCCATTTCAATATTATCGCTTGCACAGTGCTCCTTGGGATGTTTAAAGCTTGGGAAATCTTTCTGTATCCAAATCCAGCTTTAAACGTCTCCACAAGAGTATCTCGGACCTGCCTGGTGTGTTCCTTGTTCTGCATGATGCTCTCTGTGCTTTTAACGGACCTCTGAGACTATCACAGAGCAGGTGCATTTATACGGAGACGTGATTACACACAGGTGGATTCTATTTATCATCATTAGTCATTTAGGTCAAAATTGGATCATTCAGAGATCCTCACTGAACTTCTGGAGAGTTTGCTCCACTGAAAGTAAAGGGGCTGGATAATTTTGCTCGCCCAATTTGTCAGTTTTTTATTTGTTAAAAAAGTTTGAAATATCCAATAAATTTTGTTCCACTTCATGATTGTGTCCCACTTGTTGTTGATTCTTCACAAAAAATTACAGTTTTCTAACTTTATGTTTGAAGCCTGAAATGTGGCAAAAGGTCGAAATGTTCAAGGGGGCCGAATACTTTCGCAAGGCACTGTATCTTTGGTAAGACAATGATTCTACTTTTTTTTTGTGCATATAATATATTTTATATATTATACGTCTGGACTAAAATGTGGGGCCTAAAAAATACCTTTGTAATAATAAAAGTTGCGGACAGTAACTTTAACTTGTAGGGCTTCAAATAATTAGCTGAATTCTTCATACTGTCATGTTTTTCTTGGCTACGTTGCATTTGCAAATAAATTCAAGCAAGATTAAACCTGCACTACAGTATGTAACTTTTTGAAAACAAAAAAAATACAAAAACTGTGTTTAAGTGTAACGGTGCCAAGTCGCAGCCACTCTGCTTCACGAAACACTGCTCCACTCCATGAGTCCCAGCATACCATCATACATGAACGCATCCCTCTACCTTGTTCGCAATCACCAGAATTCTTGACACCTGTGTCTGGCCCTATAAGAACGAGTATAATGAACGAGTCTTTGTGTGTCATTGTTTGTTTAGACTACATATTGAGCGTTTCTATCTGCAAGTTAAATTATTATTCTGGTCTGACCTTTTTTCTGCCTGACGTCTCTCCCTTTTGGAATTTACCAATAGTACTTTTGCCTGAGTTTACCAGTTTACCGATATCTGCCTGCCTATCTATTCCTGCCTTGAGAGTTTGTACTTCCACCAGTGGCTTCCCGTGTTCTGACTACCTGCCTGCCTCCAGACCATCCCTGCCTTCTGAGTTTGTACCTCCGCCAGTGTCATTCTGTGTACCGTATCTCTGCCTGTCCACTGACAACTCCAGCCTCTGGATTTATATTCTCTGACTGTGTACCAACCCTTTTCTGCTGACCAATGCCTTGCCTATCCGTTATTGTAAAATAAATATTACGCTGTGCGTAATTGGCACTCCTGTATCAGTCGAATCTTTACATTAAGTGCTAGTAAAAGGTAAGAACTAGAATATTGGATCCAGTGGTTGAAAAACATAAATAATACATAATATAGACAATAGTAAAATAGCTTAATCGACAGTTCACAATATCTAACTAGAAATGAATGCATATTATGGACAAAATAATCATGTGTATTTTCAGAAATTGGTTATGTTGCCGCTGTATTATTCCTGTGTTCAGTAAAAACATATATAACAACTACAAAAATCGACATAAAATTCAGGCTGACAGGACAAATGAATGGAAAGTTACATAGTGCAGCTTTAAGCAAAGAAGCTCAAGTAAGATGGTACCGGAGAAAGTGGCCTCACTAATTTTAGATTTTTCTGAAAGTATTCTTGCTCGTTTAAATCTCAGTCTGTATGAATGACTATAGATATGATCTCAAAAACAAGTTTTTACCACCACCATTATTTGGACATAGAGTGAAATAAGGGAAGAGTTTCTCAGTCACATCCCAAAACTGTAGTATACATAAATTATGTCATCTCATAAAGCTTATTCAAATCCATGACCATTTAAAAAAAACTATGGTCACCATTAACTCTAGTGATTTTCCCACTAGCCTTATATACATTTCCATTCTTCAGCACCACAGGACAACATCCATTATTATTGTATTTCCATTGCCATCAATAAAATTAAATTGTGTCAGTTCTCCTGAGATTATGCCTGCGGCCCCCTTTCTAACACAGCTCATAACACATGTAAGAACCACTTGATATGTTGCTTTTTAATTTGTTTTTACTGTATTTTAGTGGTATAAAGTACCACTTTTAGTTTGTTGTTGCATAAGTATTTGTTGTTAGTAGGCACTTTTAGTCTGAATGTGTAGTATACTGTTTTGATAATATGCACAATCGAAGTAGAATCATTGTCTTTTACCGCAGTTAGAGTAGATTTAAACTCGACAGTGTTTCTCACCATTATGGCTAGCCATTCTCTTACCCAGCGATCGGCAAGAATCCCCAAAATATATCTCATATGGTTCGCGAAAGTCGAGGAAGTACAGTTGCCAAAACTGTCAATCAAACCAGAGCTGTACAGTGGCGTCTTTTCAGGTTGCAGGGCAGTCCAAACCTCTAAAAACAATATAACAAGAGAGAAAATACGAACATAGACACTTCAGAGAAAAAAGTAAGTACCGAACAGGGACCTGTTTTTAGCCTGACAGCACCTATATTCACATTCTTTAATACCCAGAGGAATAAATAGGCATAAATATCACCTAATATAGGGGAAGATATCTTTGAAATAACATTGTACCAAAAATGATTTAGCACCACCCAATGGTTACCAAAAGAAAATGCAATTGTTTAGAATTCTTTCACCAAAGATCTTAATAAATTTGATAGACCAATGTTGGTAGCCACCAAAACATTAGTTGAAATAACAGTGAAATTGGCTTGTACTGCTAGTTAACTGTCCTGCTAACAGTGGGAAGCAGAGGGATACAGGAATGTAGACAGAAACAGATAGGAAGGCACAGACAGTCGGCCTAGCTGGGGATCTAATCCCCACCACCAGGGGGCATGTGGGGTCCGGAGACAGTAACTTAGACAGCTACAAAACTTTAACAAATGTTTTTATTCTCACATACAAACTGGAAGTACTATTCATAAACTGGCAAAGGGTGGCAAGCTTGCCTAGTGTTAGAGCCTTTAACTGGTGTCTCAAAGGCTGGTTCTAATCCTCCAATCACCAATGTGAGTGCTCTGTTGTTTTTGTCTGTGAGCAAGACAGTGAACCCAAATGAAATGAGGAAATTAGCTATTGTGATGTTCAGGTTGAACTTATTATGGAACTGTTATTATTAAGTATCCCAGACATATTGCGGCTCTGATGGTCAGTTTAATTGAAATTCAATAAATGCTGTCAGACGTGACTTTTTTGGCTGTTGGTTGTGGCCTGGGAGGAAGTTAGTGTTGTGTCTTTCCATTCAATAAATATTAGCAGGCAGGCAGGGGGCCAGCCTCATAGGCGAGGGTCATGTTGAGTTAGAAAGTATACTCTAAATATGGAAGTTGATATTCAGCAAGAGAACGTCCTCTAACTTGTTATATACTAAACACTCATTGAAGGCTCATTGAGTGGTACTACATGACAACTTTCTGACAACACAATGAAGGAACAGCAATGGTAAGGACACTTTGCTAAAAGAATCAGAATTGAGAACTAATATTAAGAACTGTATTTCTCATGCCTAAAATGTAAATACCTACTCTGCACAGACCTGAACTAGAATATATGGAAACCTACTGTACTTCTGTATTTTGTTAGATTGGTTTTTGGACCCACTCCAAGCAAAAATCTAATCTACAGTAGACACGATTTATTGGCCTCTTTTTCTCATGCTGCAAAACACAACCTCAGAAATTCACCATCTTACCAGTTTTAGACTTTGCAATGTTATCTACAGGGATGACTGCCGTAGCATCCTCAACACATTATATGAGTCATTCTGCCATTTGCTTTGTAACAAACTCCCCGTATATTACTCATTACCGTGATCGTAAAGTAATCTTATATTGACTTTCGCTGCATAGATTTCACCAGACCCACTGGCATCTACAAGTCCTTGGTAGGCAAATCCCCGCTTTGCCTTAGCTAACTTTTGACTACAACATTACCATGTGAAACCTGTGCTGCAAAAGGTACATTTCACTTGTCATTCCTCAAGTCAATAATTAATTTGGCAATCATTCCTTTCCATTCTTTGCAGTTAATGACTGGAATAGATTGTAAATGTCTTTAAAACACTCTTGTCACTCCTGATGCTGTTAAATAACAAACTGCTCTTTGATCACTGCACTTTCTAAGCACCTTAACTCAATATGTGCACATGTTTAAAGTGGTGGACCCCAAACTCTGAATCTCATCTGTTTAATATACAGTTCTGGTCAACATTATTGGTGCCCTTGAATGTTTTGTGTCGTGTGCAATATCTTCAGAAATAACTGGAAATGTCCCTTTTTGTTTTATCAAAATATTTTAGTAGGATGTCCAAACCCACTGGCACAGATCAATGTAAGGACATTTGTTTAACATTTTTCCAATGTCTTCTCAACATCCTGTGCCCAAAAAAAGCATTTTCAACTAACGTTCGTGTGAAACAGAGGAAACATAAAATATGACAACATTAAAGACACACTTCTCTAATAGTTTGTTGCCCTTGGCAACAACGACAGCCTCTAAGCAATTTTTGTAGCTGTCTATAAGCTTCTGCTGGCCAATTTGAATCAGTACTTTCTTCCCTCTTCAACCATTCTTTTGTGCTTTTAGAGCTGGTCACCATAAAGCTGTCACAAGTCTAAAAGGACGAGATAGGAGGCAATTACAGAGGATGTGTGAACTTTACTTAATCCAATATCACGAGAAATAACACTCATACAGATGTATATAATCTTAACATAACATAATACTATAGTAACGACGTGCACATAGACAATAAAAACATAACAAGAAACACAGGGTTTGAATACGTAATGTGGAGATGGAGACAAAAGCCACACCTGAAGTTACACAAAAGTACAAAATCCAGAATGTACTCTAAACTGATCTGACTGTAGCTTTGATTGAAATTCTTTAAAGTGAGGAGGACGATGGACTCGAGTTTCAAAGATATTTTTAGTTCGTTCCTGTAGTTGGTACTGAAGCGGAGAACTGGAAGGAGAGGTGGCCAAAGGAGTTACAGGCTTTTGTGAGAGGGGTCGTTCGATATCCAGATTTTGAGTTGCTTGTTAGACTTCAGTTAACACATTGCCCATCCCCCGCTTACAGTCCGGTGCTGTAGGTTCCTTGGATCATGGTTCTGCTTCAGGACCCATGATCTTCGACCCATACATTACCCGTACATTACCCGTACATTACCCGTACATTACCTGTACATTACCTGTACATTATCCATACATTACCCATACATTACCCATACAAACATACCCATTTTCTGACACTGGGTAGTAATTTAAATGCTTCAGTAATGCTCTTTAATATGTTCTAGGCCTCCAAACTATCTTTTAATAGGTTCTAGGCCTCCAGTACTGCAATACAGCCCCATAACAACGGGCGTTTCTAGGCATAGGCAACCTAGGTGGTTGCCCCCCACTTGTCCTTAACTTCAAGGTCTAACTTGAAGTGAAGATAGATTTTTACGATGTAAATATTTGGTCATATATGACAGATTATTTATTGTAAATTTGTGTGTGGCGACATTTAGAGGTTCAACACATTTGCAGATGACAAAAACAAAACAAACCACTCTGTGGATGCCAGGGCCTCCCTGCCAGATGATCTAAACTCCTCTCACGTTTTGGAAATCAAAACCAGTGAGTTTAATGATAGGGATGGCCCCACTCTGTCAAGCACCATGGAGAATGTACTTAAGTCCTTCAAAATGTTAACCACCTAATGGATGCTGGGCCAGATGCCATCTCCAGCAGGATACTGAGTGTGTGTGCTGACCAGTTAGCAGAGATATTCACCAACATTTTTAACACCTCCCTCCACCAGGCCGTCATTCCACTTTATTCCAAGAAATCTAAAATCAACTCCGTTCCCAAGAAAGGGAAGGCGACAGAGCTGAACGACTAACCTCTCTCATCATGAATGCTTCAAGAGGCTAGTCACATTATCTTCATCCTTTGCGATACACTGGGCCCACTTCAAATCGCCTACCGCCCTGAAAGCTCCACAGGCAATGCAGTCGCCACGGCAATGCACACCGATCTCGACACCTTGACAAAAGGACTTAATATGTGAGGATGCTGTTCATTGACTACAGCTTGGCCTTTAACACCATTGTGCCCTCCCTTCTTATTAAAAAGCTAATGACCATAGGCCTACAACCCTTTGGATGCCCCCAGGTGGTGACGTTGGGCAACAACACCTCATCCACAAGGATCCTCAACACAGAGGCCCCACAGGGCTGTGTACTCATCCCCATCCTGTGCTCCGTGTTCACTGTGGGAAAATCAACACTGACACAATTAAATTTGATTTTATTAAGTAATATATTATTTAATATCTTGCTATCGATAAGGAAAAGACCAGAGTCATGCTTCTGAAGCATTATATGGGCAGGCAGGGTGGCCTAGTGGATAGCACTGTGGCATTTCAGCAAGAAGGTTCTGGGTACAATGGTTAATTACTACACCCAGGCAGACAGATTGGTTGACTGAAAACCCCAGAAAACAAACTATTTAACCAGTTAGCTACTCACAAATTACTATAACTCGCATTACTGTCATTATTTCCAAACAATTCCACCAAAAAGTAAACAAGCCACCTGGCTCCAAATAACACAGAGTTAGCAGTATTCTGCTAGGCATTTTTATTCATTAGACCACTGTTCCTCCTAGTATTTACACAATCATATGTAGCTACATATGCTACCCCCAGCCAGTTAGATAATGGTAATCAGCTCCTTACCTGTGATTGTTTGGTTCTCTGTCTGGGACTGGTTAGTTTTTCCAAAACACCTTGGTACATGTCAGAGTGGAAACTCAGTTCATCTAACAAACAGATGTAATCATCTTCTTGGCTGAAGATGGTTGAAAGCTAAAATATTTCCTTGTCCCACTCTTTACAACAGAAAACTGTCTGTCTCTTGTCCCATCATGAGCTTGACTCTGGTGGTGAGTATCAAAACTGTATAAAAAAAGGAATGATTCTACCAATAAGGTTGGGCAGAAGCCCTTTCTATATTTCTACCTCACTGTATTTCAGATCAAACGTATGGTTGGATATTACAATCAATAATACTTTATCAAAGATGAAATTGTCCAGCTCTTCTGGTATTTATTTATTTTTTGTTGTTGAATAAAATCCTGCGCTAACTCTTTGTATAGAGCTCTGTAGCTATTTACGCAAAATGAATTGCTGGGATGTTGGTGGTTTTCAGCACATGAACTGCTCGCTTTAGGTCCTTTTACACCCTTTAAATCAATTTGACTTGGCCATTTAAAAAAACGTATAAAAACTACTTTTTTCTTCTTTAACCATTCTTTAATAAAATGACTTGCTTGCTTAGGGTCATTGTCTTGATGCATGACCCAGCTTCTCCTGAGATTTAGTTAATGGACATTCCTTTAGAATTTGCTGGTATAATTCTGAATGCATTGTTTCATCAATGATGGCGTGCCGTACAAATGCAGCAAAACAGGCCCAAACCATGATACTACCACCACCACGTTTCACAAAATGGTATGAAAATTCTTATGCTGGAATGCAGTGTTCTCCTTTTGCCAAATATAATGGAACTCATTTAAACCTAAAATATCTATTTTGGTCTCAATGACCTTCTGGCTTCTCTACATGATCTTGAGCAAACTGCAGACAGGCAGCAATGCTCTTTTTTGAGAGGAGTGACATTCTCCTTGCAACACTGCCATACAAACCATTGCTGTTCACTATTCTCCTGATGGAGAATATGAAAGAGAGGCTTTTAGTTGCTTAGAAGTTACTCTGGGTTCCTTTGTGACCTCACAGACTATTACACACCTTTCTCTTGGAGTGAACTTTATTGATCAACCACTCCTGGGGAGGGTAACACTGGTCTTCAATGTCCTCCATCTGTTGACAATCTGTCTGGCTGTGGATTGGTGGAGTCCAAACTCTTTAGAGATTGATTTGTAAACAACTTTTCCCATCGGATGAGCATCAACAACTCTTTGTCTGAGATCTGCAGAAAACTCCTTTGTTCAAGCACTTCCACACACCTATGTTGTGACAATCAGACTTCAATAGATCCCTGTTCTTTAAATAAACCAGGGTGCCCACTCACACCTGATTGTCATCCATTGATTGAGTACACCTGACTCTAATTTCACCTTCTAATTACCTGCTTATCCTACAGGTTCACATATTTTTGCCACTCAAACATATGTAATAATGGATCATTGTCCACAATAAATATCCAATTATAATATTTTTGCTTCATGTTTTTGGGAGATGTGGAAGGTATGACATCAGTGGGTCACATTTCAATACTTTTCTCACTGCTTTTCACCTCTCATTGAAAATGAATAGGAGCGGCACTTTCTCAGTGTGTGGACGGGTAAATATACCAATCTATATACCAGATTAGCAAGCAGAAAACTTAGGCAAGACAAATGGCTCTCAATGCCTCTAACAGCTCATTAAAGAGCAACTAATGTATTTTGGGACAGATCCAAATAATGAACATACAGACATTCAGATAGCTTGCTGTTGGCAGCCCATGATTTGGAGATAAGCACTACTTTCTGTTGTTTACATTTTTAGGAGCAATTAGACTTAACTGTCATGCCCATAGTGACAGATCTTTCATGGGGGTTAGAACCAGGGACCATTCAGAAAATAGTCAGAACCACCTTGCCTGTCTTAATAGTTATTGGACTGCTGAGGTGGGGTGATGGCCAGGTCACTCCAGGCGTGTGTGTTGTCACACGTCCGCATCCTTCTTCGGTGCTGTGAGTTCCTCTTCCTTTTGTGCTAGCTTTGTGAACGCATCCGTCTGCAGTTTATTTCCTTTCTGTGCTGTTTACTGTTCTCTGCCCTCACTTCTCTTCAGTTATTTCAGTCTAGTTTCGGGGGGGTTGTTATCGGGGTTGTTGTACCCGTCTTGTCACAAGGTGTTGGTAGTGTGGAGAGAAGTGGAGACCAGAGCAGGGAGGAGTGTACTTGATGTTTAATGAACGGAGACATGAAGGAAATTCTGGAGAACGGCTTCTGAATACACAAAGCTCATCGGAACTGCACAATGTCTACATATCACTTACAAATGCTATAACGCGGCACTGACGAGATAGCAACATACAACTTACGCCTGGTTCAAACAATGATGTATACATACTATACAACACATAACGAGGTGAAAGCTCAATCAAATATGCACACTGACAATGTATAAACAGCAAGGTCTCCAATGGTAAATATCCTCCATGTCCCCTTTCCATGACAGGAGGCGACTCATAATAATGTGCGCCAAACCTCCAGGAACGCCAGGATTAAATAGGCATCTTGATTACTCATTATGCACAGGTGTGGATAGTTAGCTAGAGCACCATGCATGCGCAATGTGTAACCAAGTGCCTACCGCTCCTCAGCGCCCAGAGGCCGGCGCCTAACAAAACACAGACACATTAAACAATACATAAATATGCCACAAAACAGAAAAGTCCTTCCATTTCGTGACACGTCTGTTCTAACAATCTACAATAATAGGTTGGTAGTTAGGTTAGGCTGGTATCTTTTAGATCTATTGATTAATGATTACGTTCAGCCGTGTTCTGTTGGTTGGATAAGCTTCCTGTGTATAAAGTCTGGCCAAACTAGAGAGAGGTGTCAGTCATTGTAATATTGTTACGTTCTGTTGGATTGTAAGGAATATAATCATAATGAAGAGAATGCTGTCCGGGAACTGCTAATATGTAAGTTGTGAGAAGAGAGTCGCTGAAGTTTGGAAGTTAATGCGTACGCTCTGTACTTGTGTGATTAGCTGTTCGTGTCCATGCCACTGTTGAGAGCACGTTAAGCTATATAAAAATATCTGCTGTGCCACTCGCTTCAGTGGTACCCTGTAACTGTATATACAGGTCCTTCTCAAGAAATTAGCATATTGTGATAAAGTTAATTATTTTCCATAATGTAATGATAAAAATTAAACTTTCATATATTTTAGGTTCATTGCACACCAACTGAAATATTTCAGGTCATTTATTGTTTTAATACTGATGATTTTGGCATACAGCTCATGAAAACCCCAAATTCCTATCTCAAAGAATTAGCATATTTCATCTGACCAATAGAAGAAGTGTTTGTAATACAAAAAAAAGAAAAAGTCAAACCTTCAAATAATTATGTTCAGTTATGTACTCAATACTTGGTCGGAAATCCTTTTGCAGAAATGACTGCTTCAATGCGGTGTGGCATGTAGGCAATCAGCCTGTGGCACTGCTGAGGTGTGATGGAGGCCCAGGATGCTTCGATAGTGGCCTTAAGCTCATCCAGAGTGTTGGGTCTTGCGTCTCTCAACTTCCTCTTCACAATATCCCACAGATTCTCTATGGGGTTCAGGTCAGGAGAGTACTGTGCCAATTGAGCACAGTAATACCATGGTCAGTAAACCATTTGCCAGTGGTTTTGTCACTGTGAGCAGGTGCCAGGTCGTGCTGAAAAATGCAATCTTCATCTCCATGAAGCTTTTCAGCAGATGGAAGCATGAAATGCTCCAAAATCTCCTGATAGCTAGCTGCATTGACCCTGCCCTTGATAAAACACAGTGGACCAACACCAGCAGCTGACATGGCACCCCAGACCATCACTGACTGTGGGTACTTGACACT
>JACXGM010005538.1:5969-17237 GCA_016801145.1 Umbra pygmaea | reverse complement strand
TTTCTCTGTAGGCCAGGTCAGGCGTTTCTGCCGCTGTTTCTGGTTCAAAAGTGGCTTGACCTGGGGAATGCGGCACCTGTAGCCCATTTCCTGCACATACCTGTGCACGGTGGCTCTGGATGTTTGTACTCCAGACTCAGTCCACTGCTTCTGCAGGTCATCCAAGGTCTGGAATTGGTCCTTCTCCACAATCTTCCTCAGGGTCCGGTCACCTCTTGTCGTTGTGCAGTGTTTTTTGCCACACTTTCCTTCCCAAAGACTTCCCACTGAGGTGCCTTGATACAGCACTCTGGTAACAGCCTATTTGTTCAGAAATTTCTTTCTGTGTCTTACCCTCTTGCTTGAGGGTGTCAATGATGGCCTTCTGGACAGCAGTCAGGTCGGCAGTCTTACCCATGATTGCGGTTTTGAGTAATGAAAAAGGCTGGCAGTTTTTAAAAGCCTTAGGAATCTTTTGCAGGTGTTTAGAATTAATTAGTTGATTCAGATGATTAGGTTAATAGCTCGTTTAGAGACCCTTTTCATGATATGCTTATTCTTTGAGATAGGAATTTTTGCATACTACATTTGCTAAGATTACAAAATTGAGTCTTCTATAATGTTAGATAAGGTAGAACACAAAGCAATGTATCTAAGACATTCATGTAAATTGTCATCTTCATGTCACTCAACAGGTTTTTAATTGGGTTTCTATTGTCAAGTCTGACCATAGAACATGGATCCAAACAATGTTCCGTTATGCATATGCATCATTGGACCTTCTGAAGAAATATCTTTAAAATGTTATTAAATTGCAGGCATTGATGTTTATATCTTGATGATAGTGAAGATTTTCTTTAAAGATATTTCTTCATAAGGTCCAATGATGCCTGTTCCAGGACAAGCAATACTAATAACAAAATCGGTTTTTTCACCTTATTCAGAATTTAAATGTTGTTTTCACAGGTTTCCCATTTCCCCTGCTGTCCAGAAGCATCTGGTTCTCCTGGTGTTGCTGTGGTTCTCCCCTTCTTGCTATGGAAGACCCTGGGCTCAGAGGAAAGTCCCCTGTGATGTCCCTTCCATCAACCATTCACTAGCCTTCGATTGCTCGTATAGGAATTTAAATAAGGTACCACAGGAAATCAGCTGGAATGCCACAGAGCTGAACCTTTCTCACAACAAAATACGTAAACTCTCCAGCTCATCTTTCTGGAACCTTCGAAACCTGACTCTGCTAGACCTTAGCTATAACGAATTGGGTAATTTAAAGAAAGACAACCAAATATTCTCCGTTTTGGATCAGCTGGAGACACTCATTCTGGATTCAAACAACATTTGCACAATTCCAAATGGCCTACCATCTCGGCTGAAGGTTCTATTTCTTAGGAATAATAATATAAAGTCTATAAGTCCATGTAACTTCATTAACATACCACATATAAAAGTCATAAATATACAACACAACTCCTATGGCACAGGTGCATATACAAATGCCTTTCTGGATATTGAAAATCACACTTTCTCCAGCCTCACAAACCTGACAGAGCTGACACTGTCATTTAACAGACTGAAAGCCATTCCACCATACCTCCCCCCATCTCTCCAGCTACTCAATCTCCAACGGAACATAATCACCCACATTCATGATGGTGCTCTAAATGCACTAACTAACCTGAGCACTTTAGACCTTTCGGGTAACTGTCCTGTATGTTCTACTGCCCCGTTTCCCTGCTGGCCATGTAATACATCCAATGGGGCATTACAGATAGACCCAAATGCCTTCAGGCAGCTCTCTAATTTACAAGAGTTGAGGCTATCGGGAAACTCACTGAAGCACGTACAGACCTCCTGGTTTGAAGACCTCACCAGTTTACGCTACTTGTACCTTTCATTTAACCGTCTGGTTGACGACATAGCTCACGGAGACTTCCTTGCTGTGTTACCTAGCGTAGAGGTGATGGATTTATCTTTCAATAGTGCTAAAGAGTCATCTTATTTCCGCAATTTGAATCTCTCCTCGAACTTTTCAAAAATGACATCTCTGAAGACATTACACCTAGAAAACTATGTTTTTTCAACTCTTGCCCAAAAAGATTTGAATCCACTTTACAATTTATCTAACCTGTCTGTGCTGAATTTGGGAACTAACTTCATTCATCAGACAAAACTTTCATTGTTTACAAAGTTCCGCAACTTGTCCAGTGTTGGCCTCTCAGAGAACAAACTTATCTTCCTTTCTAGAGGAGAAGCGTTTCCAGGTTCTGGGTGTGGTAATGGCTTTGAGATGAAAAGAGAACGGTTTGGGCCTTATATACACAAGGATGAACTCTACCGTAACCATCTGCCTAACATTAAGCCAGAGTGCCTTGCATACGGTCCAGTGCTCGACCTGAGCAAAAACAACATCTTTCATATCAACCCTGATTTGCTAAAGGGTCTGGAAAACACAGCTTGTCTCAACCTTTCTTCTAACTCTATTGGAGACATGTTCAATGGCAGTGAGTTCGTACATTTTCCCAAGCTCAAGTACTTGGATCTATCCCAGAATAAGATATACTTGCGCTCTAAAACTGCATTCAGTGAACTGAAAAAATTGGAGGTTTTGGATTTGAGTCAAAATAAGCATTACTTTATGGTAGCTGGGCTGAACCATAGTTTAAAGTTCCTGGAAAACCTGTCTTCTCTAAAGGTCCTGAACTTGAGCTGGAACGAGATCAGCACCCTTAGTCATAGAAACATGATCAGCAACTCCCTGCAGGAGCTGAACTTCCAGGGTAACCGGCTGGATATTGTATGGACAATGCATAATGAACTTGAACTATTCATAGGACTTAAAAATCTGACTTCGCTGGATTTGTCATATAACAAGCTTAACAACATCCCATCTAAGGTTTACGTGAATTTCCCCATGTCTCTAAGACGCCTTTCTCTGAGTAAAAATGGACAGAATGTCTTTAACTTTAACTTGCTCTCAAAACTACCACATCTAGAAGAGCTGGACTTAAGTAAGAACAAACTGGAATCAGTGGCCTGTAACTTCTCAGCTTTAACCACATCTTTAAGAGTACTGGACTTAAGCTATAACAGGATTACCCAGCTTACTCCAGGATTCCTCAAGGATGCCAAAAGTCTAAGGGTGCTGGACCTTAGGTTTAACCTGCTGGAGCTCATCAACCAGAGTGTGTTTGAGTCTGGAGCACAGAACCATCTAGAGCAGCTATCCTTGCAAGGGAACCCGCTGCACTGTACATGTGACCTGCTGGACTTCCATCTTTGGATTAGGAGCAATGAGGTGGAGCTCCCACTATTGGCCACTGCAGTGACCTGCGACATGCCTGCAGAGAGAAGGGGAAAGTCTGTGTTGAGCTATGACATCAATGAATGCATGAATGATGAAAATGCCATGGCCTGTTGTGTGATCACATCTTTTCTTGTCATTCTTGTTCTGTTGGTATCTCTCATAACACACCTCTTCTACTGGGACATCTGTTATATTCTGGACTACTGTAGAGCCAACATAAAGCACTACCGACGCTTATTGCCCACAAACTCTGTCTATGATGCCTTTGTTATGTATGACACTGCAGACCCTCTCGTCACTGATTGGGTGTTAAATCGACTTAGGGTGGAGCTTGAAGAGCGGGGAGAGATTATTCGCCCCCTCTGCCTGGAAGAGCGTGATTGGATGCCAGGAATGCCCATCATGGATAACCTATCCTGTAGTGTGCGGCAGAGCAGGAAAACTGTGTTTGTGCTGACGGAGGGGTTCTTGTCTCGTGGCATAGCTCAAATGGCTGCCCTGCTGGTGCAACAGCGGCTGGTGGAGGAGGGAATAGACACCATGGTATTGTTGCTGTTGCAGCCCCAGGTTCTGCGAAGGTCACGCATCCTCCACCTGCGCAGGAGACTCTGCAGGCGCAGTGTCTTGGAGTGGCCTACCAAAGCTGGTCCATCTGCAGAGCGCTGGTTCTGGCACCAGCTAAAGAGAGCTATTCATACAGATCAGAGAGCTGCACATTCATCACTACACAGAGCATACTTCATGGGTGGTGAATGTCTGGAGAAGAAATGACCTGGTGTTCTTCTTTGGTTAGATCTATAATTTAGTGACTTAATTACACTGTAATTTCAGAAATACTATTTGGGGCACAATTCAAACACATTTACTTTAGTTGCATACTGTAGAAAGATATTTGTCAGTGTTGGAGGTGGAACCTCATTACAGCTATGAAATTAACAAACAGCAGAGATTCAAAGAAACCATTTATATCATGTTATATAAATATAGTATTTTAATATTACCATGGTTTTCTTTCAATTGTGAATATTGAGCAAATGAATTTACCATGTTAAATTTCACTGCACCATTTTATTTGGTACAACTGACCTGACGGATTAATTGGTTTGTTAAGAAACTAGAGAGGCTAGCCTACATTGATTGGGCAGCCAAATCCCATTGATGTACGTGGGGAGCGAAGCCTGGCCTGTGTGGTCGGATCCACAGATAGGCACTGTAGCTCAAATTGCTAAAAAAGTTCATGCTGGTTCTGAGAGTAAGGTGTCAGAGCACAATGCATCGCAGGTTGTTTGCCTATGGAGCTGCTGTTATGGCAGCAAGAGGGATCTACCACATTTTAGGCATAATGTTATAGCTGATTAGTGTATACTGACGGATTAATTTAAAATATGATATGGTCAGTTAAGGTTAAATGCAACATACAAGCATTGTAAGATCTTTAAGGCATTAGCAATGCTTAAACAGGAGAACATGCCTCATCTGTATTTCCCCAGCCATTTGGGTGAAAATGAGATTACAATTGAGGAACCTGTCTGGAGACTTATTAGTTACACTTCCACATGTAAGTATTTTATATGACCTATAGCACCCCATTGAATGTACTTCCACTCACATAGCTAACATTAATGTTCTGGTTATATTTAAATAAGACGAATGTCGTCTGGTTGACCTTATGTAATTTTTCTCTGGTTGATTTGGATATCAGTTTGTGGTCTTTTGTTTGACTGTAAATGCAATTTGTCCATCACAGTGGAAAGAGATTGTGTATTACTGGATGGAGCCATGTGTGACATCACCCATTGGTTTGTTAAGATCTGATTTGGGTCATCGAATTTGCCGTTACTGGCGCAGACATCTTGGTTGCGGATGTTACGATTTTAGACGAGAAGGAGGAGTAATCTTGCTAGCTAACAGATATTAATTGGGATGTTAACGAAAAATAGTATTAAAACATAATGTAAAACAAAATGTAACGTTACTTACCGGAAAAAAGTGAAATGCCAACTCCTTTGAGTGTCTTGTCGTACAACCGACTGCCATAACCACGCCCTAACACCCCTTTGCTTTATCGCCGATTTTAAAATCAAGGAAAACATAATTAAAAAAATGAATATTATGATAAATTGCAGAAGGCTTAAATCTAGCGATTGAGACCATATACTCATTATGAAAATGTTTACTGAGGTAATAATCAAGTATATTTAGTCTCTCATTCTCATACACTATTACAGAAACCAAGCTCTTTTGCAACCAGGTGGAATTCAGATAGAATGCAGGTTTAAGGCACTTCCTCATTTGGTCAATTTGCCAAAACGGATGCTCACCCTGTGGTCTGGATATTAATAACATTTCAGAAATCAAAAGATGCCGAACGCAGTAGCCACTTCAAGGGCTTCACATGAAACATGACTGAATACAGAACCTCAACAGATAAGTACAGTGTAAAGAGAACTACATTCAGTAGATTGGTTGGACCTATAGCCTAAACTACCATGACCTCAAACCATGACCTTGTTAAGATCAGGCATCTCCAACTCTGGCCATGGACAGCTAGTATCCTGTAGGTTTTCACTCCAATAGCACATAATGAAGTCCCATTCAGTTTATCAACCAACTAATTACTGTAGTAGAATCAGGTGTGCTAATTAGTTTGGGAGTGAAAGAAATCAGGACAGTAGCTCTCCAGGATCAGGGTTGGAGATCCCTTGTGTTGTAAAGAGTGTTACTTTAAATTGTCTGGGATCCTTTCTGCTCTAAAAGGGAGAAGAAACAGTGTGACCTGATTGAGAAAAAGAAGATCACAAATTCAGGCTGCTTAAATTATTAAAAAATAACTGTGCATTGTTATAATTGTTTATTATCATTGCAGTTTTTATTTTATTTCAAAATAATCGCTTTGGGTGTACATGTCAGTGCAGTCAGAAACAAGGTATATTGAGCTGATATTAGAACAGTAAGGCATATTGTTATCTGATGGTGTATAATACATGATAGACAATGATCACATTACCACTTTTCCCACAAACTCCTGCCAAAATGGAGAACAGTATTCTACATCTCATTCATTATTATATCTTATCTACAAGATGGCTATGGTTCACAGGACGATACTGTATTATTTTTAGTATTTCTCCCCATACTGTACGCTATTATTTTTACCAATCATCTGAAAAAGAGACTACTCTGATTTGTGAGAGGCCAGCTTTCCTAACGAGCTTCTAAACAGAAGTCAAGTCTGTCAACAGGTGTGAGGAAACTATTGCACACCTGACGACTTCATTAAATTTTGAAAGCATTTAAGCAACCTCAGGGAATTGCAAGAGCATAGAAAGGTATAGCATCATCTTCTTTAGTTACTGGAACAGACAAGGCTCTAAGAGACTGCTTGTTATATATTGGGGGAGGGGTCTGGTCAAACTCTGGGTATCGATAAACAAAAATGCCACACCCTCCCCAATGCAAAAAAGTATTTTCACCTGACCCTCACCTTGTCTTTAACAAAAGTTGCAACATCCTCCCCATCTAATCTTAATGGAAACAATTGTAAGTCTACATTTTATCATCTTTTTGAAACCATTCCAAAAATGCTGCTGTTTTTTTAAAATCCAGAGCAAAGTCCCTAAAACCAGAGCAGGAAATCATGAAGGCGTTCGTGTAATTTATTCAAAACGGTCAGCAAAGGCGTAGGAACGAGTTTGATATTGGGGGGACCACACCATATGTTGTTCCGAAATTGTTCTTATTATTGGGGGGACCACATTGCCTGTCTGTAATATTGAGGGGGGCATGTACCCCCCGTGCCCCCCTGTTCCTATGCCTTTGACGGTCAGTAATATGATGGTTGGTGACAATGCTATCAATCAGGTGTTTGGTAATTTGTTTACATTACATCAGCCAGTTGATGGTCTTGTCGCAGATATGCAATACTTTTCTGATTGTTTAGGAGATGAGGACTAGGTCTTTGACAATGCCATGGAAAACGTCAATTATGGAAGTAACTTCAGACTGAATAATGGAGTGAAACGGAATGTCAAATTCAGTTCTGAATATCAGGCTATAATATGTTAAGCTTGATATTGCGTTAGCTAATCCAGCAACTAATTGACTTCATAGGTATTTAAATGGATTTGGTTAACTGTTGCAGCACAAACACATGTTCCACCCATAGATTGTATGGTTACATCAAAGCTAGCTAGCTACTGTTTTTTGTAGTTAATGGCTTCTTGCTAACATTACAGGAAAAATGCCTAATGTTGTCCGACAAAGTAATTGAGTAATTTAAATGTATTTATCAATTCGCAATTTCATGACGTCCATACAGCTTACCATATGGCTTACTATATATTTAAAAGTAGCCTATATACTTTACCAAAATCACTGCAGTATGTAGTATGCAAATTGAGATGCAGACAAATGTCTCGTGAATAGAGTAATGGAAAATGTTTTCCCTCATTTGATATCATTATTCAGCAACTACTGTTTTGTATACATGCATTAGCTTCAATGCTTGGAAATATCTCAGCACAGCTATTGTTTAGTTAGCCAACTTGCAAGAAATGTGAATAATTTTACTAGCTAGCTATACTGAATCAAAAGTTTGAATATTATCATCATAGCTATGTTATCTAATGATATGCACACATCATGCCATAGTGTAGTGGTTCATTAGCAAATTATCTTGAACTTTGCAGATAGACATGTATAGAGCAGATCATTCCTGTAATTCCTGGTATTTTAGAACTATACAACATATTTCTAGGTTTGTGAACGCAGCTCAGATTCTTCCCATAGCATTCTAATGAAAGGAGGTACCATAAACATAACAGGGAGAGATGTAATAATTGAAATGTATAAAACCTGAAAAAAAAAAATTATAGCCAAGATGACACTGCCCTCTCTCTTTCCCCTCAAGAAAAACACAGCCCTCAGCAGAGCAAAAACAAGTTACAACACACTCGACCATTTGTGACCAGGCCCCACCCCCCCACCCAATAGAAATCAAACTGTCCCTGACCTAGTAAACTATTTGTCTGTTGTATTTACATCAAGGAACAGGTTTTGCCTTTTTGTAAAAAACTTTTTGTGACATAGAAATGCTAAGATGATGGAACTGTTAGTCGATCTAGATTAGAGAATCTTATGACAATATTGTAATGCTGATCCTTTACAGATTGTTGACTTGAACAGCGGAGCATCTGTGATTGGACAGTCCATCTCTGAAAACCCCTACATAAGAAAGATTCTATACAAATAGTTGTTCTTTAGTAACATGGTGTTTATATAGTTTATCAGGCAGACCATAGAAAACGATATAATGAAGTATTAACAAAGTAACTGTGATCAAAGCAGTCATTGAGGAATATGGTTTATGGAGAAACATACAAAAATTGAGCATTTTGTAGAAGACGTCGTGCAACATGCAGTAACCTCAATCTGAGGTAATCCAAGGGTAATAAATATTTTAATTTACCATGTTCTTAAAAAAGAACATGTTATAAATTTGAACGCAGCAAATGAACTGACAATGCAACATGTACAGTGCCTTGCGAAAGTATTTCAGGCTTCAAACATAAAGATATAAAACTGTAATTTTTTGTGAAGAAGCAACAACAAGTGGGACACAATCATGAAGTCGAACGAAATTTATTGGATATTTCTAACTTTTTTAACAAATAAAAAACTGACAAATTGGGCGAGTAAAATTATTCAGCACCTTTACTTTCAGTGCAGCAAACTCTATCCAGAAGTTCAGTGAGGATCTCTAATGATCTAATGTTGACCTAAATGACTTATGATGATAAATAGAATCCACATGTGTGTAATCAAGTCTCCGTATAAATGCATCTGCTCTGTGATAGTCTCAGAGGTCCGTTGAAAGCACAGAGAGCATCATGAAGAACAAGGAACACAACAGGCAGGTCCGAGATACTGTTGTGAAGAAGTTCAAAGCTGGATTTGGATACGGAAAAGATTTCCCAAGCTTTAAACATCCCAAGGAGCACTGTGCAAGCGATAATATTGAAATGGAATGAGTATCAGACCACTGCAAATCTACCAAGACCCGGCCGTCCCTCTAAACTTTCAGCTCATACAAGGAGAAGACTGATCAGAGATGCAGCCAAGCGGCCCATGATCACTCTGGATGAACTGCAGAGATCTACAGCTGAGGTGGGTGAGTCTGTCCATAGGACAACAATCAGTCGTATACTGCACAAATCTGGCCTTTATGGAGTGGCAAGAAGAAAGCCATTTCTGAAAGATATCCATAAAAAGTGTTGTTTAAAGTTTGCCACAAGCCACCTGGGAGACACACCAAACATGTGGAAGAAGGTGCTCTGGTCAGATGAAACCAAAATCAAACTTTTTGGCAACAATGCAAAACGTTATGTTTGGTGTAAGAGCAACACAGCTCATCACCCTGAACACACCATCCCCACTGTCAAACATGGTGGTGGCAGCATCATGGTTTGGGCCTGCTTTTATTCAGCACGGACAGGGAAGATGGCTAAAATTGATAGGAAGATGGATGGAGCCAAATACAGGACCATTCTGGAAGAACCTGATGGAGTCTGCAAAAGACCTGAGACTGGGACAGAGATTTGTCTTCCAAAAAGACAATTATCGAAACATAAAGCAAAATCTACAATGGAATGGTTCACAAATAAACATATCCAGGTGTTAGAATGGCCAGGTCAAAGACCAGACCTGAATCCAATCGAGAATCTGTGGAAAGAACTGAAAACTGCTGTTCACAAACGCTCTCCATCCAACCTCACTGAGCTCTAGCTGTTTTGCAAGGAGGAATGGGCAAAAATGTCAGTCTCTCGATGTGCAAAACTGATAGAGACATACCCCAAGCAACTTACAGCTGTAATCGCAGCAAAAGGTGGCGCTACAAAGTATTGACTATAATTTTGCACGCCCAATTTTAGTTTTTTATTTGTTAAAAAAGTTTGAAATATCCAATAAATTCCTTCCACTTCATGATTGTGTCCCACTTGTTGTTGATTCTTCACAAAAAATTACATTTTCATATCTTGACATTTGAAGTCTGAAATGTGGCAAAATGTCGAAAAGTTCAAGTGGGCCAAATACTTTCGCAAGGCATTGTATAACACTGTTAGATAAAACAGAAAGAACCAGAAAGACATTTTTGAAGAGTGTAAGTAACAGGGTAAAACTCTGCTTGCAGTAAATGCAAGTACATCTTAGCCTTTGTAACGACAGGATGCAACACACACATGCAACCACCACACTGGATGCACTACCCATTTTATGGTACATAAATGGAAGTACAGGTTAGATTAAACGGAGACAAATAACATTATGGTTGTATTGTCAAATAGTCTTTAGGCCGTGTAAACCAGAATTCAGTGAAAATCAGGTTAGTGCTGATTTCAAATTTGGTTTTGGACCAAAGAAACAAGAGTTCTGAGACTCAGAAAATAAAATATCCCAGCACCTTTGAATTCCAGTTAGTACATTACTGTCAAGATATGTGGTCAACCACCCAGGACTTTGGCA
Source organism: Umbra pygmaea (assembly GCA_016801145.1). Taxonomy (NCBI): domain Eukaryota; kingdom Metazoa; phylum Chordata; class Actinopteri; order Esociformes; family Umbridae; genus Umbra; species Umbra pygmaea. The sequence continues at coordinate 6,433 of JACXGM010005538.1, read as the reverse complement.
CAATGAAATACAAGACCTCAGATGCCAGTGAAATTTGGATCAAATGGTTGAAAATGCACCTTGCGCATCCATTTTTTTATGAAACAGGAAATTACTTTTAAATAGTGCAAGTATTTTTGGTCGCAACTGTTTTTGTGTGTATATATATATATATATATATATATTTGTATATATATATAGGTCCTTCTCAAGAAATTAGCCTATTGTGATAAAATTCATTATTTTCCATAATGTAATGATTCTTTTGCAGGTGTTTATAGTTAACTAGTTGATTCAGATGATTAGGTTAATAGCTCGTTTAGAGACCCTTTTCATGATATGCTAATTCTTTGAGATAGGAATTTTGGGTTTTCATGAGCTGTATGCCAAAATCATCAGTATTAAAACAATAAATGACCTGAAATATTTCAGTTGGTGTGCAATGAATCTAAAATATATGAAAGTTTAATTTTTATCATTACATT
>JACXGM010005537.1:0-34935 GCA_016801145.1 Umbra pygmaea | reverse complement strand
CACACACACACACACACACACACACACACACACACACACACACACACACACACACACAGAGTCACATCAAAGGCAGTCTCACCTCTGGTGTCAGTCTTGTTGGGCTGTGCTCTGTGCCAGCTCAGAGGAGCACTACCATTTAGACCTGCTGTTGGGCGGAGTAGTCAGCCTAGCAGCTCATCAGCCCCCCACACTGCTGTCAGAACCGTGGATTAGCTGCAGTCCCTTTTGCTTTTTAACTGAACACATTCCGTTTTCACCAGGTTGTTTATGCTGAATGTCGGTGTTTCTGCGAAGCAACAGACAATTTCTAAATCTTTTTCCCCTTCTCTTCCACAGTTCAGTTTCACATCGCCCATTTGTATGAGATTCAGGTAAGCCCGGTACCTTTCTGCTTTTCTCAGTGAAACATATGAAACGTAGCTACGTGTTTTGAATTTAAATGGACAGAATGCTGTTGAAATGCAAGTGTTAATGTGATAGCCAATTAGATATCTATTTAACAGGTGTTCAGTGGTTATGCTAGTTTATCCTGAAGAGGACCATTTGTTGTGAGCGAACGGCAACGCACAGTCAAAATTGATGGGTTTCCCCCTTTTGGCCAGTTCGGCGGGGTTGCCATAGTAACAGGGGTCCCTCTCATATGCCGGTCAGGTCGTGCCTTAAAGCCGTGGCTCTTAGTAATTGGGCTGTGTTGCAGCTGAGCTGGGCGGGTCAGTGGGGGTTTTGGTGTGTCAGTATGATGACCATTTCTGCTGCAGTCTGGTCAGGCAAATCTAACGGCAAATGGAATTTCTTATTCTCCCCCCACCCCCTCCGTTTGTTTCTGGATCTTTCGTTCCCACAGAAGAGATACCGGGCTGCCAAGGAGGCATACGAGAGCCTTCTGAAGACGGAGAATCTCCCAGCACAGGTGAAGGCCACTACCCTGCAGCAGCTAGGTAAGCCCCCAGGCAACCTAATGATTAATGAATGAATAACAGGGCGCTGAGTTGATCGTCCAATTGACTGGTCCCGTCTCTCACTAGGTTGGATGCACCACACAGTGGAGCAGCTGGGGGACAGGGCCAACAAGGACAGTTATGCCATCCAGTGTCTACAGAAATCACTGGAGGCAGACCCCAACTCTGGACAGTCCTGGTACTACCTCGGCAGGTGCTACTCCAGAATTGGGAAAGTCCAGGATGCATTCATCTCCTACAGGCAGTCCATAGACAAATCTGAGGCCAGTGCGGACACGTGGTGTTCTATAGGGTATGGGTTTTATCATCTAACCTTTGCTCTATTATCCCTTTTTTACTCCCCTTTTTTGAATTACTCTAGGTTTTATTTTCCTCTTTTTTTCTTAATGTCTCACGTTTTCCATTCTAAAATATTTAAAGGGCAAGTTCATACAGTTTTATAATTGACATTGTCTTTTTTCGTTGAGGACACATTGTTAGCATTAAGGCATGCAGACAACACATAATGATGTAAAGGAGTGCAAATTGACATATCGCTGCCCGGGATTTGGGTTAGATATAGGGATGGGAGAAAAAATCGATACTGCATTGTATTGCAATACTTTTTTTGCCAATATTAGTATCGATTTTCAAACCTATTTTGTTAGTATATTTTTTTGTAAGCAAAGCAGTCCAAAGATCGCCAGAAAATACTAATAAATATGGGCGTATTTGTCTAGAACAAATCCATCCGTCTATACCGTAATAACAAAGTATTTCATTTACATTTCCTAAAATCACAACACTGTGTGTTAATAATACCCCTCAAGGCAATTTGCGTTTGTCATTGTCTACCGGCTTTAAGACGGATACTAACGGGCAAATGGCAAACCTTACTACAATATATTCACTTGCATTTCATTACCCATACGTTGTCAAACGGCCACACAGTGCATTGTGGGTAATACATGTTAAGCAACCGCTTGACAACAGAAATGTGATTAGTTGTCTCTTTTTTTAACATCTCTCGGGTTGCTGCCAAGGGCTTACACCCGGAAGCTGAAGCAGCCCTGGGTGGATTCTGATGCTACCTGGCTATCAACTTACGTTAGCATTTCATTCATTTTAGAGGTCACATTGACAGCAAATAAATTTACATCCGAAGTGTTTAAAAACTCTATTTGTCTATTGTTTATTTCTAAAAACAGGACAATGTATAAAAAGCTCCATTACCTTGTATTTCACAATATGGCGCCATAGCAGCCATTTTTGTGAAAATATGCAAACTATTGTGTCATAACCACACAACTTACTGTGGCACAGTAGAGAAGTTACTGTATAATCCAGGAGAACCTCGCAGGTAATTGGGGGGATGTGGAGGCATACAGTCGAAATGACAAAATAACTAATCAGAATATTTACCAAAAGTTTCTCCTGCTCCTACGCTCATGGACAACTCCTACACACGCTCTCCTTCAACTGCAAGATGCAAGATTCGGAATGATTCAGATTTCTTTTGGCACGGTGTTGATTGTGAAATTCTGCCTGAAAAACATACCCAAAGTTAACTTCTTTTTACACTGGACCTGAAGCAAGGAGAAACTTATGCTTGATATTTTTTGAAAGGAAAGACTTTGAAATTTGTGGATATGTGAAAATAATTTAGATTAAGTGTGCACAGTGAATCTGGCACAAGATGAAAGAAAATACATACAGTACTTTTTTCACGATTGTGTCGAATGTCCCAAAGTATCCACATTAATAATTTTTATATAAATAACTATAAAAACATGATAGGGTGACAAAAAGTTTATTCTTTAGGGCTGACCCCATTCTGTCGACTGGTTGATTGTTTGGTTGATATACTCTTGGTCGGCTAAGATTTTTTTTAGTCGAGCAGCCGTATGGCTGTGTGACAGCCACGGTTGGTGGATCTTAATTGGGGAGGGCGGGCTCATGTTATGCTCGGGAGTAGAGCGAATGAAACCGTGCGCAACGCACCAAACCCAGTGTGCGATCTGCTGTGTGAGATCTGATTCCTGCCTGTGTCTCTTAACTACACCATTGCTTAAAGAAAGAAATGTGCTACAGAATATTATATTATGTAAGTCAAACAGTGCAACACTAAGATTTTTTTTTAACAAAGGTGTTTTCCAAAAGGCCTATACCACATACCATAACCTGAAATTCCCTTTCATTTATCTACAGAGTTTTTTTCATATACTTCTCATGTGAGCATGCAATTGTAGCAGTTGTTAGATTCACTATAACCTGTCCTGCACTTGAAATGTAGCCTACTGCTGGTATTATAGAACTTTCTAAAAAATGCATAATAAATCCGTAGTATGGAAGCATTTCATCAAAGTAACGGGTGATTCGAAACAAGTTGAATGCAAACTCTACCAACAATGGTTTTCATAACATTGTTCAACATTAAATATGTAGCCTATCACTTCAAAACAGGTTATGTAGGTGCATGGTAACACTCGCTGCTTTGAATAATCTACTTGTTAACATCTGCACTAAATAAAATGTTTAGGCTACTGTATGTCGGCTTTGGCTGTGCTAAGTTGATCTAATCACAAAAAGCCACTATTGTTATAACCAGAGACAAAGCAAGACAGGTTTATGTCCTACATTTAAGTTTACAATTGGATGAATCTAGGTTAAAGATATCACAATGAATGTCCGGTGAAGACAGTTCCCCATTCGTCTGTCATGTATACAGGCGCATTTTCCCGCAGTGAACGCCATCTGTGGTTCTGAAAAAGGCTATAGCACGCGTCATTTAATTGACTCGCTCTGCTTATTTACATGTTAAACAACATTTTTAATTTGTATTACATGTATATTACTTATCAGTTAAATACAACTAGGCAGTTGTAATTATATTGGCATTCAAGCAACAACAGGTGACACCTGAAGCTTAATATTAGGAATAATTTTATAGCGGCTGAATCCGGAAAATCAGCATGATTTGAGTCGGATCAAATCCATTTTTGTATTGTCAATCACTGTTTTTAATTGTGTATTTGTTTCTGTTTACTTGTTTCAACAGCGCTGTAAACTATCAAACAAAGTGGTTTCATTAAAATCAGTGAGTGTGACCGTTATGAAGGAATAAATTAAAAAATTTTGATTAGTCAATTGTAAAGAGAGAGCAGTCAAGTCTTTGTCGACCAAAGAAATTCTTAGTCAGGGACAGCCCTAATATTTTACAAAATACACCTATTCATACAAATTGCAGAGTTAGCACCCAGCAACGGCCTATTGTCAAATTAGAACTCAAGTTTCATATAATCACATGCTAGTTTCTCTACTTTGTGCACTAACAATAATAATAATTAATTTCATGTGAAAACATACCACAGCAGAGCTTGACATTAACTTTATTGGCCACTTGTCCTTTGGACAAGTAAATCTATTTTTTACTTGTCCAATAGCAAAAACAACTTGTCCGAAGCAGACATTGTTTTTTTAAATGAATGTCTGTATTTCTGGGAAACAAGCAATAGGCCTATACATTTTCCCAGTGTCATGTTGAAACCAGGGAATGTAAGCTAAAAAAAATATGTTTTAACGTTTTGAGAACATCAGATAAAATCGCGGTCATAGTCTACATGACACACACACACACATCGTTTTTTTGCCAAAAAAGGACAAGTCACTAATATTCGATTAATTTGTTTAGCTTAATCAGTGTACTTGTTGAATTACAATTAATTTTACTTGTCCATTCGGACAAGCGGTTCTACAAGCTCCTTGTCCGACAAGCCTTAATGTCGAGCCCTGCACAGCATTCCAATGTTCACTGTTCAAATTTTTCCAAGCCAATGAAAATAAACAATGACAAAGGCTAAACAAAGGCCCAGTTGTTGTGGGTTTTCAGTCACAGAGAAATCTAGAATTATACAAAGGCAATGCGGCATAATAACTACAAATGTGAACAACTGGGTTAGAATAAGAACTTTTTTTACTCACCGAACTAAAACGGGATCTTTCCCTTCCAAAAACATCTGTGTGTGTGGAGCCGAAGCTGTGGTAGCTTCCAATCATCACTTCCATGTCACTTTCTCTGCAAATCTATTCCAAAGCATCAATAACTCTGATATTTCTCTTTTTCAAAAAAGCTTTTAGTCCTTTGGGAGGCATTTTGTAAAAGCTTTAAAATGACAAATGTCAAAGTCAAAATCTTTTGCATCTGGAACACTGCCCGCAAAGACTCTGCATACATTTCTGGAGTGCATGCTGGGTACGCATGCTTGTAGTTTATGTAGTTTTTGGCTCACAAGAATCAACCAAACATGCCTGAAAAGCCCAGCTCATTGGCGGGCTAGGTTAAATTCAGATTGAATTAGCGTGACTCGGATATGAGAAGACACAGCCTATGTCAGACAAAGTTATGTAATTATGCTTTCCCGGAGTGTAGAAAGATTAATCAGATGTCTGCGAACATCTAGATATCCAGGGGATTCGGAATCAGAATTCAGCGGCTGGAACACTGTTTTGAAGGTTGAAAGTCCGGAAATAGTTTGTGATGGTTGTAGTGATAGTGTGTAAACAATGCGGTTTGCCGTAAAGTTCAAGTTTTTGATTGTTTTCACATAACAAATGGACTATTCCAACAAAAACACTGCTCCATTTAATTGCTGGGACCCTTTGGATGACAGGTCAGAGAAAGATAGCTGATTGGAAGTACATATTGTTTTGTCAGACGTGGATGTATTAGCTGAGTCGTGGATGTATTAGCTGAACGAACAGGTTTGTTTACAATGCACTCACGTCATATTATTTTGCTTTTTATTCTTGTCATAGCTATTGTCAATCTGATATTTTAGCTAAATTTGTGTTCCAAAATAACCAGCGTTCCAAAATAATAAATAAAAAAGAATCATGTTAAACAATAACTTAACCAAAAACATAATTATAGCCTACTTAGATCTGGCAGGTTTTGTCAAAATGTAACTCAAAACTATCCAAGGTACAGAGTTGAGAAAGAGGGTGAGATTATCCTACCTAACAATTAATTAGGCTACTTAACAAATTAGGCTACATGACAGCCTCATAAAAAATAACTAGTAACTCACATACAACTTATGCACCAGTCTACTGATTTTTGTTGAGAAAGATAAGCATTGACATGATCTGGGGTCAGACCAGACCGCAAACTGGTGACCGTCAGTCCAGCCGTGGAAACCACACGCTCTGGGGACTGATGTTGCCGGGATGCACAGATACCTCCGCGTTAACTTGGCCAGCAGACAGAGTAGCTATGTGAGCGGAGTTGATCGTTTGGAAATACTGCTCCTAGCTCACTGAGCGTTTGTTGTGCTCTGCTCCACCACTACACACCTTCAACTGCTCCACTCAAACTTGCACATCGCTCACATGAAAAATTATGATATTCCAAATTCGCTCCAAGGATTTTTGAAGTCATATTACAATATTAACAAAACCCATACATTGTGTGACCATGTATGTCGATAAAGTGTTTAGCAAACTCCATGGTGACACATTAACAAAGCGCACTAGCCAGGCAAGTAACCTACACATGTATGGCTGGCTATGTCCTGACCATGTGAAGTGAACACTACTGGAGCGATACTGGAGCAATATTGAGCAAGAGCTTTCTGGGCCAATCCCGCTCCGCTCACATACTCTGCACCGGGGAACCTGATTCCTCTTCGTGATTACTTTTCTAATCAAAAAGGAAACGTGCAGGTAACTGAGTATGGCGTCAAATATCGCCCTCGGGTGGTAAAATGTTAAATTGCTGCCACATAGTGAAATTCATTTCATTGCTTCAAAACAAATTTCTTAATGATCAATTATCGATAGTCGATTAATCATGCCCATCCCTACTGCATATGAAACCAAACTGTCTTTAATTAACAAATAAAAGTTAGGAAATTAAGAGAATACGGTAAAAATTAAGTTCTAGTAAGTCTAGTATTATGACAATTTCACTGGGTTTTAGCCATGACATTTTTGATTAACCTGGCAACACTGGTTGAAACACTTCCAGATCTATTGATTCACTGGTGTCACAACGTAGTAAATAGGCTAACTGATCTTGAAACCAATGGTGGTGTTTAAAGTCTGAGAAGTAAAATAAGGAAATACTGTTGTAAATACAAGGTAAAAAATGTTTTTCTGTACATACGTAATTATCATTACTAGTGATAAGTTTCATAACTATCCTGCGCGTATTTAATGAACATAGCTCTCAGTTGAAACAAAGTGTTGGTTTTTACTGTGCATGTTTCGTTGAAACTGTGACTTTGAGTCGTCAATGGTAAGAGGTTTTGCGGTCATTCATGCAGATCAATGAGCAAGACTTACAGCTGGCAATGCGAAAACACAAATTGCTTACAGTTCAGCTCACGTAGCACAGAGTTTGTGGTTTGACTAATCAAGTCTGTTTCCGAAGATGGCGGCTGCCTTGTAGACACGAACAGTAATATCTTTTAAACTATATTTCCAGTAAACTGTCTGTACACTTACAAAGTTCTCAATGCTTCAGTTAGCATGTAGGGACTCTTATTATGCTATTGTGGAAGTGTGGTGCTATTTTGAGCCTTGTTAGTGGTCTATAATAGCGATTTATTTTTACTTTATTTATGCCCACACATCTAGTGTTATAAGGTAATTATCAGTTCGCACTAAAACTAGGCACATTCAGTTAGCATGAAAACATATCCCAGAGAATGGTTGAATTGGTACCAATATGTTATTAACCCTCAGGATCATTTTGCACCGTAGTTGTCGTTTAACCATTACAACATGTGTCCTGCTACCACTTTATATAATGTTTCTTCCCATCTCCTAATCCTAACCTTAACATTTGCTAGTACCAATTCATATACTATTTCTTACGTTGAATACATTTTTGGAAGTTTGTGCACAAATTGTATTAAGTGTGGGGAGGATGAATATGGAAAATGTATTTTGGTTCTATGTGAATTCATAGTTTATAGTTTTGATATAATTGTTTTTCCATTTTGAATTCATGTTTATGAATTGATTTGTAATAATAGCCTTATAATGATTATAGTAATGTAAGCTACAGTCACTTTTTTAAAATTAGACATGTAAAACCATTGTTGAATTATTACAACAGACTGAGACCATGGGAATTTGAACGGAAGGCTGATTGTCCAATAAAAGACTTGCTCTACGGGCATTTTAAAGACATTGGATCTTTTACACAGTATGTAGTGAGTCAGCAGACTTAGTTTTCAGGTAGAAAATGTGATTTAGTGACATGATGGCAAAGGCCTCATTGGGTAAGTGCTACGGGCACTATTCAGTAAGACAATCACTCACCCACTTATGTCAAAGGAGTTTGTTTATTTTACCAGTATGCATTCCTATAAACGATCGGATGAATAGATAGACTACTATTCTTCAATTTTATGTGAATGTGAACAAAACAGCCGTTCGCTCAATGTAAAGTTGAAACACGTGAAAGATGAATGTAAGGGGGACAGGTTGAATGCATGACTCATTTATTCAGCAGGACAAATGTAATGGCATTTATTTCTACCAAGGCTATATTATGGAGCCGTTACAGATTGGATGCCTACTGTTTGAATATTTTCATTTGAAGAACAGCATATTTTTCAATGCAAAGGACACCTGTCCACTCCTCGTTTGACTTTTTTATCGGTGAAGCAAGTAACCTGACAAATCACACACTTAATTTCACACAGTGCCACTTGTAATAGGATGACAAACAAGAATGTTGTACCTGCCAATTCACATGGAATGTTATGTTTGTGTGAAGAAACAATAAGAAAATGCTTGTTTAAAGGTTAAAGAAAATTGTCAGTCACATTCCTATGTTTTATTGATTAGTGTCCATTATTTAGTCAGTAAGCATCCACTAAATTGCTATAGAGTTTTCACAAACAATGTACTCTTGGAATGGCCTTTGAATATTTGAACTAGGGATGCAACGATTATGTATTTTGATGGTACGATTAAAGTCTGAAGAAACCGGTTCCACGGTTTGAAGATTATTATGCATTAATTTATTTCACAACATTAGGGTTATATGAAATCAAATGAGCATTCTTTAACTAGAGGTTTTATTGTACAACATTTCTTTCATTGCTTTTGTTTTTAAAAGTTTTTCGAAACAGACATCACATTTACCAAAACAAGAGTCCAAATCAAGTAAAAAAAAAACAATTACACTCCTGTTCAAATGTTTGGAGTCACTCAGAAATGTGAATGTTTTCATTGAAATTCATACCTTAGTTCACCAAGGTGGCATTAAATAAGTATATATAAGACATTTCCAATGTTGCGAGTATCTATCCTTTTTGGAAATTTACTGATTTCTTAATTAATTATTCAAATCGAATGGAAAAAGTCACTTTCAGCAGTCATTATTTCAGTGTCCTAATAATGGCGTCTTTTAGCTCATCTGTAACTAATCATGTTTTGACAATACCTGCTTATCAATGTAATGCCGTCTTGGTGAATGAAGGTATAAATTTCTATCGAAACACATGCAAACTTTTGAATGGTAGTGTGTATATTTTGGAATTAAACATAAGCTACCTTTGTAAACATCCATGTCATTACTTCAAAACAAAACAAATGGAGTCTAAGGCTGCAGGTCTCTTTTGATCAACTAGGCTATATTACAAAATGACAGTAAGTATTTTCTGTCTGTAATTTTCTATTTGGTAAAAAAATTATGTAGTTTGCCTGTGACTTACTTAACAGTTGCTGCCTTCTGAAACAAATAATACAGTAACAGTGAAATGAAATGAAGTTTTTAGCTACTTCTTTAAGGTTTCCAAGAAATTGAGGAGCAGGAGAAGTCTCACTTGTCTTGCGCAATTCTTCTATATTCTTTGCCTCTCTGATATTCACGCTTTCTATTTCGGCCACTGTTGCACACAGTTGAATAAAATGTGACTGTTCTGCTGTAAAACATCAGAACTAATTTCAATATCGTTATGTTAGATAAATGTATGTAATAAATCACAACTTTCACGTGCATGTTTTTGATATTTGTTTTTGATGAAGTATTAACAGTGAATGAGTACTTCCACTGTGTAAACAGAGCTGTGTGTCAGTGTTACCAGGCTTTTTTTAATCTGAAGAATACACAACAGCTAACTAACTATCTTGTACTATTATAATCTGAAAGAGCAATACCATGTCTGAGAACCAAGTGTTATCCATTTGGGGAACTTTGAAAGGAATAGTCCCCATTTATAGCTGTGCATTGACGTTTGAACGATAAGAGGTGCCATCGGCCTAGTTAATTTTTTTTCTATATTTGCTGCAGTGTAGTGTGGAACAAATGTGCTGGCAGTTATTATTACCGGACTGTATTTTGATTATAGAAAAATATTGACAGTTTTCATTTTGTTGAATTCCATGTTCATTTCTATATTCTGCGGCCCTACTAATTCATAGGGCCCTATTATTTCCATACCAAATCAATGTGTCATTAAGTAACTTGCCACTGAAGTCATAATATTTTTAACTCCGTTATTACTTTTAGCTGTTACCTTTACTTGGGTGTTGGACCCTTTAGCCAAGACTTGTTCTTCAAGTTTTGCGTGTATAGCATCCAATTTAATCTTGATACTCATATTTCATCTTTTGCACAGTTATGGGGCTCAATGGTTAGGGAGTCAGACTTGTAGTTGGAAAATTGCCGGTTCAATTCCCTACTGTGCTGCATGTCGTTGTGTCCTTGGGCAAGGCACTTAACCCTAAGTTGCTCCAGGGAGAATGTTTCTATACTTACTGTAAGTCACTCTGGATAAGAGGGTCTGCTAAAATGTAAATGTTATGCATTGGGGTCTTTATAGTTGGTGTCAGTACTGATTTTCGGTTTAAGAACTATGGCAATCAGAGCAAATGCACACAGGTCATGAAAATGCTGCTATTGGATCATTACTTTGTATGAGCAATGAAAATGTGTTAGTAGTGTATCTTTAAACCCAGGTCACCTGCCTTGAGCACCCAGCGACAGGTCATTAGCCGCTTTCCGACCGCAGGGATTTTTGCAGTTCCTAGAACATAACGTTCCTATAACCATTTTTTTCTCGTGTTTCGATAGAAGAAATTGCGGGATTATTTAGTTCCTCGCACTGCCGTTCCTATAACCTTTTTAGCTCCTACTCCAGAGCAGGGTCTTTCCATTTTCCCTTTTCCCAGGTCCACGTTGATTGGTCCAACTTATAAATTACGCCGGTCGCTTCGTTTGTCTGCGTATAATACTACATTATGCTGGAGCCTTCGTCTCCAGCCTAGTTTTTAAACGCCGCGGTTCGAACTCCGTTATTAGGACATTATCAACACAACATTATTTTTATAAAATCGTATTGGATTTCGTTTTCAGCATCGTAATCTGAACAAACAAACAGCAAGCCGCGGAAGGAACCCAGCACTACTTGGACTGAAAACAACCAGATCATCCGCATTAGATATTTACACACTTATCTCCAATCATACACCCAGTGTTACAACATTTCACACTTTAATGTTTGTATGTGGCGCTACACTAAAGTCTAGTGACAAAGCTATAAAAGCCTATTGCGGTGCTTGCGTCACTCCCTTATCCCTCCTACCAGTTCCTATGGCCACTTGACCAGTGCGAATGCAAATAGCAAAACCTGTTTTGGGGAAGAGTAGTTAGTAGAACTGTTTAGAAGTGGACTGTTCCTATAACTACGTTCCTGTAACTACTTGGTCGGAAAGCGGCTATTGAGTAAGCGCTGGATAGAGCGGATCCTCTAGAGTCACATTCAATTTCCCACACGTTCGCCAATCTTATGTAATTTATAAGTTTTGATGGGCTAATCAAATTGTACTGTTTGTTTTCTTACACTGTACTGTGACATTATTTTGTTATTAGCCAGATAGTGGAAAATGCTGTCTGTTATACAACCAAAACATTTAAATATTTAAATATGTCATTGTGGGAATCTTACCGTAAATAAATAAGCACAGATTTGATGACTATTCTGACTGTGGCAAAAGCAGCATTTTGATATCCCTGCCAGTCTGTTTTGTAGACATTTATTTATACCAAGCGATGACTAAGCGAAATGTGTCTACCAATATACTTTATTGAAATATAACATGTAAAACGTTTTAGGGAACTACTAGAGTCAAAGAATGAGGAAATTGAATATTTTGGTAAGAGTATGTGAAGCTTTTGGATTCCCTGTATTGGAGCCACTCAGCCTCAGAACCGTGGCCTGGCAATGCTGCCGGAGGCCGCCTGCTTGCGTTGAAACTCTACCTGGTGCACAGCGGTTTTAACCATGATCTCTCCTTGTCGATCTCAGTGTGCTGTACCAGCAGCAGAACCAGCCCATGGATGCTCTGCAGGCGTACATCTGTGCGGTGCAGCTGGACCACGGCCACGCCGCTGCCTGGATGGACCTGGGCACGCTCTACGAGTCCTGCAGCCAGCCACACGACGCCATCAAGTGCTACATCAACGCCACGCGCAGCAAGTCCTGCTCCAACGTGACGGCACTCACTCAACGCATCAAATGCCTGCAGGTGAGAGAAGACTGGGAGATGGGGGGTTGGGTTAGTCCCAAATCAAACACCTAGCTCCCTATGATTTTGACATTTAGGGCTGGGCAACTTATGACTCCACCACCAACGGTGCTTTTTGTCACTTCTTGTAGGGCTCGCTTCAGGTGTAAGCAAAGGTGGGGATGCTTCCTGGGCTGCCGAGTAGAGTCTCAGCCATCTTGCTTGCACCTATCCTATCCTTTCAGATCTAAAATGGGTGTGCGGGGGCTAGGAGTTGGTTTTGGACTGAGTAAAACTGTCTGGGAGATTAGAACCCTCTTAAAATGTGACTGATGTAGAGACCAATGATGAGAGCTGTCGGGGTGCTCAAACTAGCCTACTCTTAACGTCGGGTTTTCGAAAACTCTTTTGGGAAACCAGAAGGCAGACTTGTTTTCAGAGTGGAACTTGGAGCTTGTTGTGAAACCTGGTTTCTCCACTCCCATACCCCATGTGTCTTGTCCATTTTGATTTGAGAACATATCCAAAATGTTTCCCTCTACCCTGCATTCATCTGTGTGTAGGAGGGAACATGGAACATTCTCCAGTCACCAGTAATTTGAGCATAATTCCATGGCATTAAGACAACATGATGGTTTGTTTTAATGATCTATTGTGATTATTTGTTGTGTATGTCCATTCAACGTTGTCTGAGTACTGGTCTCTAAGCTTACATTCCACTCAGTCTCGTGCCAGACTGACCTTTCATCAGCCTTTATGAATAGTCTGTCATTCATGAGCGCCAGGAGAAAATGGAATCCTAACTGGATAATCCTGATGTCTATCTCACAATTATGCCCATATAGGATATCTGTCAAAATAACTCAGATGTGTATTTGGTTGCTAAGCACTATACACTCTGTATAAACACTATTGCTGACAAAACACTGTCAAAAGTTTCTAGATAATGATTTGATTAAAATAAATGTATACGGCAGGGGTCTGCGTGGCGTAGAGGGGTCTGTTGCTGCCTTGCAGGACAGTCTATGCGATGATAATCTGTGGTTCGAGGCTGACTACGGCTTCTCTGACTTTGACCAGACCCCCAGCACAAGGCAGCGCAAATTGGCATAGCGCTGCACAGGATTTGTTAAGTCATATTATCTATCCTGACACGTCGCTCTCCAGCAACTCCTTGTGTGCAGATCGGGCAGCTGTAAATTCAATCATGAAAGTATAGTAGTTAATCACCTGCGCATGATCTGACTAAAGGCTTCCGTGTTGGATTCGCAGTGCGAAAAGAATCGGCGGCTGGGCGACATGTGGTTGGATGAACCGTGTGAGCGCATTCAGCATGCCACATCTGTTTAGTGGGGAGAAATTGGACAAAAAACAATTGGGACAGGGAAAATAAAATATATATAATAAATACATTGTTTTAAGTTCCAGAATGCAACAACTTGCCTTAGAGATGAATAGTTGTCTTTAACTTAATAATGCTATTTCTGAAGCTCGACATTGTAGTGAAAATTATTCATCTTACCCCATCAGCAACACAAGCTTAAATCCAGCTGCGTGTTGAAGGTAGAATTGGCAGAAAGGCCTTTCTGTTCGGAGGTGACAAGGAGTCGTAAAAAGTTGAATGTTAACCAAAGAGACTTGTGCTCAGACTACGTTCCCAGATGACCTGCAGTATGATCCAACATGATTCCCTTAGCTTAAAAGACCTTAACTGGCAGACACATTCGATCCTCACGAACTGACATGCCAAGCTAGCAGCCAGCCACTCAAGAGACAATAACAGTTTGATCGCAAGAAGGCTCATTTTGAAAGTCATTAAAATGTTGTTTTCACGCGTTTTCCATTCCATAGGCTCAGTTGAGTAACCCCCAGCTCACTAGTCAACAGAGTAAAACTAAAATGCTTCCTCTTATTGAGGAAGCATGGAGCCTACCAATCCCAGCAGAGCTTACTTCCAGGCAGGGGGGCCTGAACACGGCACCGCAGGTGAGCCCAGATAGACCCTCGCCCCCTACACACACACAACCCTCCACACAACACCCCCCCTCCCACCATCAACGGGCAACACGTCACCTGAACCTTCTCACCAGAGTGTACCTCGTGGCTCTAAACTTGTTATCAGAACCCAGTTTTGGGATGTTGTATTTGAGTCGTGGCATTCTGTTTATGCAAATTGGTACATCACTGCCCGGGGTAGATGGGTAAGTATTCGGACATGATTATCTCAACTTTTTGCTCTCGAGAGACTCCTTGCACGCTACCGTGCACGCTACTCCTTGCACGCTACTCCTAAGGCTACCGTGTTGTACGAGCAGTGTGACAAGGATTGGACGACTTGGCGACGCGTGCTTGGAGGAAGCATGTGATCGATGTTCGATCATCCCGCCCCTGTTAGGGGTTGCCGGCGTGATGCAAATTGTAATACTAATAATAACTGATTGTGAACATGTGCTCACAGTCTGGAAAATTCCAGAAATGTCACAGTGAGCGGAATATGTAGTCATTAATTTAGTTGTCACCGGTGTTTGATATGTACATTAGGAAAACAGGGACCTGGTTATTATTGTTAGTCATGAAACGACTTCTTGAGACGAGTAGTGACACGCACATTATGACATAAGAACTGCCATTACTTGTTGTCATGCCTTCTTACGGTATTTGTTATGACGGAGTATCAAGTGAAGTGTTGCCCATCCCAGCTCCCCTTCCACACTCCCTGACACAGCCACAGGTCAACCTCACTAAACACCAACCTCAATGTCCACCACTATGCTTTAATCTCCGTCCAAACAACCAATTTGCTTCCATTGACTTTCCTTATTACATTCCTTTTAGAATATTCTAGTGTATCTAAATCAGATATTTGAACCTGCCTGCTATGCCCAAGGCTGTGGTTGGTAACTGATGACTCGTCAGTTGGAGTCCTTGTGATTGGTGAGGTTGTGCCACAGTAGATTAGTTCCAGGTTTCCATCATTGGGTTTGTTGACATTCTTCCTCTTTAGTGACCTCAGGTGCCCTGCTGCTGCCAACGCATAGCAGCGCCCCCTTGTGTTGCGGGACCATTCATTTACATTCATTCATACACAACATTAGTTGTAGTGTGTCTGTGTTTACATGTCGTCATTATTCTCAGCATTGCACCATACAAACTGAAGATGTCTTCAGATTTTTTTGTATTGTTTTGGGGAGGGGGGTTTTCTTCCACTGTTCATAAAGAAACTTGCTCCATCAATCAATCAATAAAATGTATTTATAAAGCCCTTTTTACAAAAGCAGTTGTCACAAAGTGCTTTGACAGACATGCAGCCCGAGACCCCCAAAAGCAAGCAACACAAGTGATGCACAGTGGCTAAGAAAAACTCCCTAGTAGGTGGGACCTGGGAAGAGACCTAGAGAGAGGCCAGACTCAAGGGGGTGGCCAGTCCTCTTCTGGCTGTACTGGGTGGGGGATCTGAAGGTACACAGCCCATTGTTATAATGGCTCCATGTCAACTAGACTTTCTGACCAGCTTGTCCATATTTTTGATGGGTCCATACTAATACTGTGTGGAGGAGGACACATGTACAGCCGAAGTTTCCTGTTTGAACATTTGGTTATTAGTTAGATTAAGCCTCTCTTAAGGCCAAACGTGATTGGAAGTTGACAGCAGTGCTGTGACTCCGGTTGGATCGGCTGACGGCTTGTGTCAACCAAAGAATTGGAAGCGGTGCTGGTCATGGAAACACATCTGGGCTGTAATTGTTGGTAGTTTGAAACCAACTGCTGCAGGAGTGTGTACTGCTGTTTACGTGTGTTCAAGTGCTGTCATCACAGTCTCTCGCTTCTCTCCTCTCTCTCTCAAACCGCCTGTCCCTTTTCTCTACCTCTCTGGCTCTATCCATCCTTCACGTTGCCTTCTCTTCCCTGCCACCACCCTCTAAATCTCCCTTCACCCCCTCCTCTGCGTCTTGTCCTCTGTTCCCCTGTTCCTCCGATCTCTCTCTCTTCACGTTTCTCCTAACCCCTCTTGCCTCTTCTCCGTGCACCGTTCTCTTCCTACTTCACCTTTGCCCCCCACAAACTGTGTTCCCTGCACCCCCTTCACTCTCCTCCCTATCCCTCCCTTTCCTCCCTCTCTATAGGCCTGTAAGCCCCAGCACAGCGCAGAGGGAGGGGCATCAGGCCCGGCTCTGCCCCCCCATGTGGGCCCTGTGGGTCAGGCGGAGGACCAGTCCAGTCCTGCCAAGAGGAGGAGGGCCTCCAGCCCGACCAAGGTACTGGGGAGGCAGTGGCAGCATCCCGACGCCTTCTGACAGATCTCCTTTCTGCTGTACGACACCGTGAGCGGTTCGTTGACTTTAGATTTCCCCTCATAACCACCTTTGTCAACCCCTCTTTGCACGCAGAGTCAGCCAGACTCCTGGGCCAGTAATTCAGCACAGCAGCCAGTCCCCAGCTGGTACCTATCTCCACAGAAACTACAGGTGAGCGTCTACACACTCCCGCTGGCCGCACAACCTCCGCTCTGGTCTGTTCACACTTACTGACTAACGTCCCTGTTCCTCCCCGGTGGCTGCCAGCTCCTGGACCAGCTGAGGAGTAACCGGGCCAGTCTGAAACCAGCGCAGCTGCAGATGCTGGAGCAGCTGGGGGCCCAACTCAGTCTGATGCAACAGCACCAGCAGCAGGTACACACAATTGTTATGGGACGGCCTGTTAGCTTTACGATATGCCTCTCATCGCCATTACAATACAGCCTGATGTATTGGCTAATTATCGTTAATCCACTGGAGATGGATGTGATTGACCTGAATGTATTCTGTTCTTCCATACAGATAAGACAGCTGCGTCCCACTCTCCCCAATGGTCCCTTGGCCACCAACTCTCTCCCCCCTCCTCACCCAAGCCTGCCCCCCTCCCGGCCCCACCTCACCCCTCAGGGCTCCTTGCGCCCACCCTGCCTCCCTCAACCACTGGCCAATGGGCCTCTGACAGCCGGCCCGGCCGGCGCAACACACGGACACTCGGACACTCTTTCTGTGGGCAATAATAAATCCAATAATCACCCGGCCACTGGACCCAACGGAGACGTGCCTTACCTGCAGCCCGGCGCACTACTACCTCACACCTGCACAAGCACCCAATCACAGGACACAGTGCGCCGGGCCATGCACCTAAACTCCTCTCAGGTAACACCTGTTCCTTTCAACCTCTGGCAGTTTTTATGTTCTGAGTGAAGTGTTCGTACTTGTCGTGTTGATTGTTGCACACAGTTTGGGCACTGGTTCTCAAACCTCACCTGGGGACCTCCAGATTCAGCACATCTGATTGAATTTGTCTACATATTATGAAAGCCTTGGCTAAACAATTTGTTGAAATGCCTTGCCACTATGAAGCTTTGTGATGTTGAGAAACCATTCGGGAACGTCCAGCAAATATGGAGTGCTGTTTCAGTCATGACTTATGTCACTGTTCACTACGCAGGGCTGTGATTCTTCCAGATACATTTTTTTTTCTGGGGGAGTGCACAAGGCACGGGTCGAGGGTGTGACGTCACGGCTCTAAATGACCGCTCACCGCTGTCAATGTTTTTTGTGCCTCTGATTCATGTTTTCATGTCACTCTGCAAGTAGTCCATTTGTCATGATGGAACTTAAGCAGAGCTCCACCAAAGAGCCTGCAATCGTTGCGGAAGGTTGTGTTTTATATCTTAGCTGAAGCCGACCACGGCACAAAATAAATGTAGGGAGACATAGTGGAGTTCCTATTTCGTTTTGACAAGTATAATGAATTCTGTAGTAATGTACGTGACACCAAGACAAGGCGCTATGGTAAAACACTCACAAACATAACCAGTCAGACACTTTTGTATCCTGCTACAAACCGCGGAATCCTGACGGAACCGCAGAATCCAGACATTAACGCGGAATTCAGCTATTTATTTAAAGATTATTTTGGATAGATTGTTCTGTAAGAAGAAAGAATGTGTTATTAACATGACAAATACCTATGCACATTTTGTGAAATGGCCTGCTTCTGCATGTCTAGAAATAATTACATCATATGGAAAGTAAATGTAGCTGATGCAAGTGCAAACTGTACAGCAGTATTCTCTTTATTTCAGGTTCGGGTGCAGGCTTCTGAATGCAACTTTTGTCCAAATAGTTGTATAGTTGCTGGTGGGTGAAAAAAGTAGTTGAGCAAACCACTTTTGTTTGGGTAGTGTGTACCAACCATGGGTACAGTAACCAAAAACTCACGGAATATGGAAAAAAATAAAACGGAAATAACGGAATTTGAAAAAGAAATAAAACAGAAATGGACAAAAAATAAAACCGATTTCATAGGGCTCTACAAGACGTGAAGTGTGGGGGGGGGTGCTGTTGCCGCGTCATGGTAGGTGCACCGTATATTTTCCTGCTTTTTTGTCCTTTGCCAATCACACGACGATCGATTTCCTGAAGTTTTGCTTTCCGTAGCAGCCAGCCGTCCATCGTACTGCCAGACTCTTGTGTTGTCAGCATCGCTGTGGAGCACACAAAGGGGCGCTCAAAGGTGTGGCTTCATTTTACTTTTAAAAATCACAATTCGGCACAGTGCAACATCTGTGATGCATGTATTTCTTGCATTGGAGGATGCACTACAAGTATGATTAAACATTTGCCGAATCGCTAAAATTGGGGTGAATAACAACGCTACTCAGATTTTCTCTCATAGATAGATGTAATGCATTACGCAAATTGCTAACACAAGTAATGTTAGCAAACCTACAGCTGCTAATATTTTACTGCAGCGTGAAAGTCTGTTTACATTAGCAGTCAAGGTAAAAATGACAGCGGAGAAAGTAGAAGAGTGCCACAAAAGTTACACAGCTTATGTGGTGAAAAAGCTGCATCCCTTTGTGTTCTCCTTTACACCTAGTGAACGGGTGTTCTCAACTGTCGGAGACACAATCTGTACTGAACGTTTGCTCATACTGCCTGAGAACGTAGATATGCTCATATTTATGAACATGAACTGTTTTTAATGTGGAGTATACATGTTATAAATGTTAGTTCAGATCAGGGGTAAGTTTTACATTATGTTATACATTTTGGTTTGGTTGCAGTTATGCAAGTGCAACATCATCTTGTAGAGCTTTTTTTATTAACGCCCACAGCTCCCAAAACTGTAAACCAGCATTGAATGAAAAACAAATCTCTGTGAAATAAGCAAGTGACTCCAGTTATCAAAGAATTGGAATCGAGAATCGGTAAGAAGCGGAATTGAAATCAACAATTGGAATTGGAATCAGAATTGTTCAAATCAAAACGATGCCCAACCCTACTGTTCACCATGTACCAGTGATTGAGTATTCGAGTCCTGGACTTAGACTCGAATCTGACTCGTCGCTATTTTCTGGACATGTGACTTGACTTGGACTTGCGTCATGATTACTTGTAGTTGGACTGGGACTCAAGGGTATATAAAATTTGAGCATTCATGAAAAGGGACTTGGACATTGGATGATGTATCTGTATACATTAGGTTATAATAAATTTATTTAAAGCCTAACTCTCGCCAAAATGCAACCTAGGGTCTTTTTGTTAATGTACCCAAGTCAAAAAATGCATAATTAATTACACACATTTCTCAATGCTGAAGTTCATGTGTACAGCCCATGGTGATACTTCGAGCAAAGTTTCATGTTGTGTCGAGCGTTCTTAGTGTTTTAAAAATAGCGATTTTGAATCACTCCAGTTCAAAAGGCGATTTGACCGAAACCAAAAATACGGAAAGCCTGTATTTTTGGCTTTTCCATCCTATTTATGCTTTTAAACAAAGTTTGACTCTGGTACGTTAACAAAAGTACCCAAGGTTGCATTTTGGCGAGAGTTACGCATTAAGATGTTACACGTTCCTGTTTCGGGCTCCAAGACCGGCCAGGAAACAGCCTGGGGAGACCTTTAGGACTGATGTGGGCATCACCCTTCACTTCACCGACAGTGTTAAAAATACACAAAGCCACCATGTTTTGAGAAGCTTGTTGTTTTATATTTAACTGTGAACTCACTTTACATCGTCTTTGCGATCTCTTTTTCCTCACAGCCACACTTACGCTTCTCAGTCGGAGAGCGCTACCCCTCAATCCCTTGCTTGACAACACACTCACTGATTTCACTCACTTAACTACCATTCTGGCTCTGTCACTACTCGTAACAAAGGAATTGATATTGATGTATGCAACTGTAGTGCACGATTCAACTGTAGTGCACGATTCAACTGTAGTGCACGATTCAACTGTAGTGCACGATTCAACTGTAGTGCACGATTCACACGCTCCCTACTACATTTTCACATTTGTAAAATGCAGAGAGATGACAAAGTAAGGTATTGTTAAAAATATAACTTTATTCACGTTATGTTTGGCGGTTCCCTGAACTTAGAGCAACTAGAGAAGTCAAAGGTTATATGAAGCCATTGACGAAGACAAAGAAGACAAAATAAAACGTCCCTTGTCTTCGAATTATATTACAAACTTCTCAGGTTTTGAAAGTTGGAAACATTTAGGATAATATAAGTACACAACTATGAAATATATATAATATAGGTTGTTTGCTATTTTTATTTATAGAGATTTCAACAGAATAAAGAACACTCTTCTGCAATATATCAATACATTTCTACAATTTTAATCCCCCCCAAACATAATCCCCATCCCCCACCACCACCCCAGCAGAGCACCTAGACAAACTAACAACACACTAACATACATACAAATACATAAAGGAACAAAAATAAATTACACTTGATCTGAGGGGATTCTCTACACATCCTTTTTTTTAGGATTTTTGATTGTGATCCCCTCATGGAATACTTAATTTTCTCAAGTTTAAAAAAATTACAAGACATGTTTGCTTTTTTAATGCAAAGTATGTGTTTTGTTATTGTTTTGGAATACTACATATTGTACCTTTTAATATAGACCCTCTTTTATTTGTATATTAGCTTTTTACATTTCCAGAGTGGAGCAATGTAGGCAGTCTTGGAATTCAACTCAGACTTGATGACTCAAACACAGGACTCTGACTCGAACGCTGACTCGAACTCTGGTAATGGTGACTCGACTCTGACTCTTCTTTAGTGACTCGGACGCGGAACACTGGGGACTCGAGACTCGGACTCGACAGTTGGTGTCTTGACCACAACACTGCCACGTACTACTGTTACTGTACATTATAATATATGTCAGTAGTTATATTATGTATGTCACTGTTCGCCATATGTTTCTGTACATTATAATATATATCAGTGATTATATTACATATGTCACTGCTCGCCAAATGTTACTGCACATTATAATATATATCAGTGATTATATTATGTATGTCACTGCTCGCCAAATGTTACTGTACATTATAATATATATCAGTGATTATATTATCTATTTCACTGTTCGCCATATGTTTCTGTACATTATAATATATATCAGTGATTATATTACGTATGTCACTGCTCGCCAAATGTTACTGCACATTATAATATATCAGTGGTTATATTAGCGTTCGACCAGTTGTGAGTTTTTCGACGCCGATACACGTTATTGGGAAACGGACAATAGTTATGAGTTTTTTTTAAAACAATTACAACAATGTTGAATGTACAATGAACACTTCTGAATGAACTTTAAAATATTACACCAGTCCCCTAAACAGGCCCAAAGTTGCCCAAAAAACCTTTGGTTACATCACAAATTTTTTTTGTTATTAACGCAAGTCGATCTTTGAATCGAGTTGATAGGAGAATAAAATGGGACAAAAAAATAGTCAAACGAACGCATCTAGATGATTTTTCAAAAATGTAATGTTCTAAAGGAAACACTGGTAATGCACAGATTACAAAATTCTCTATTTAAATGGCCTATTGCCCAGCTGTTAGCTTTTTGGCTAAATCTGAATGAATGTGTCTTATTAAAAATTATTATTTATCTATAAATTTAGTAAATAGGCTTGCTACGCTGTGTAGCACAGGGTCTCCCGTGACCTCCTCAGCCAACCACCTAAGGAAGTCACAGGTTGTTTTCTGCAGAGGAAGGAACTTGCGTCACTCCCACTATTGACAAGTCATCACTAATAGGGCGTATACTTTGTTTACTTTATTAGAAGACAAACCCAAAGTATCTCATCATAATGTATGTGCATGTTGTTAAGGCCTTACCATGAGCTCTTATGTTCTCAGGGGCTTCTGAAGGGTTCCACTCCACATTGGGCGGGGCCTAATGGTGATGGGCCTCTCTCCTCCGGGGGGTCTACCCACCCCCTCTCGCACCCCCAGATGCCCCACAATCAGGTTGGACATTCCGCTGCCCCGGCCGGTGCCCCTTCGCCACGGCAACAGGCTCTCAACCACCTCCCGTCCCCCCCTGCTCCCCTCCCTCACTCTGCTACCTCAGGTGGAGCACCTGGCGCCCCCTCTACCAAAGAGAGCACGCCCCTCGGCAACGGCCCAACGGCGATGGAGGGGCCCGAGCGGGCGACGACGGCCAACAGCACTGCCGCGGCAGAAGGTTTATCCAATCACGTTCAGTCTGCATTGACGGGCCAGGACAGCCACGTGGCGGGCAGCGGGTCCCCTCACCACAGCTCAGACAATCCTAAGGGGGGCGACCACACCCCTACAGCCTCCACATCCCACAAAATGGTGAACAACATTCACCCGGCCGTGTCGTCGGCTGCCTCCTCTCCCATCTCCGCCATGTCCACGGCCACCCCCTCGCCCAAGTCCACGGAGCCCAGCCAGCTGCCGGGCACGCACAGCCCCTCCACCAGCACCACTACGCCGGCGTCCTCGGCCGGCCCTGCCACCGTCCTCAACGGGAACGGCAAGGGGGGCATCTCGGAGGACTCCCAGAGCCCATCAAAGGCGGACCCCCCTGCCACATGTCACAGACCCACACCTCCCCACGCCCGCACCCCTTCTTCATCGTCGTCCTCCGTCTCCATCTACCCCTCCTCCACGGACGTGCTGAAGGCCTGCAGGTGAGACACTCCTGGGCTAGGCACTGTCTCCCTCTAGGGGAAGGGTTTACTGGTGACAAGAGCATCAGAGGACAGTGGAAAACAACACACTAACCTGGTCTGCTTTTGTTTTCACCCTCCCTTTCTCTCTGTCTGTCTCGCTGCGTGTCTGTCTGTCTGTCTCGCTGCGTGTCTGTCTGTCTGTCTCGCTGCGTGTCTGTCTGTCTGTCTCGCTCTGTGTCTGTCTGTCTGTCTGTCTCGCTGCGTGTCTGTCTTTCTGTCTCGCTGCGTGTCTGTCAGGAACCTGGGGAAGAACGGTTTGTCCAGTAGCAGTATCCTGCTGGATAAGTGTCCCCCTCCTCGGCTGCCCCCTCCTCCCTCTCCAGCGCTGCCCAAGGACAAGCTCAACCCCCCCACACCCAGCATCTATGTGAGTGGCACGTGAGGGTGGCTGCACAGAAACTCCGCCTCGTAACACCGTTATTTACGCAGCATGCTGATGCGTTGTGTAGTTGTATTGGGTGGTTGGTGTTGCCCCTCAATAATTGTGTGTTTGATTGCTAGCTGGAGAACAAGAGGGATGCGTTCTTTCCTCCGTTGCATCAGTTCTGCACAAACCCCTCCAACCCTGTCACCGTCATCAGAGGCTTGGCTGGGGCCCTCAAACTGGGTAAGTTGACAATTTCTGCTGCAATGCTGCCCCCTGCTGGTCACTACGGTGGTTACAGGACCCAGGACAGAGTGGAGGCTTCCTTCATGCCCACCCGCTGAACGTTGATGTTTCTCTCATCAGCATTTGTCCCTGCACTGTGACCACTTGCAGCCCATGTTCACCCTCTTGTCCCCTCTCTCCTGTCAGACCTGGGTCTGTTCTCCACGAAGACCCTGGTGGAGGCTAACCCGGACCACCTGGTGGAGGTACGGACCCAGCTGGCTCAGCCCGCCGATGAGAATTGGGACCTGAGCGGCACCAAAAAGATGTGGCGCTGCGAGAGCGGCCGCGCTCACACCACCATCGCCAAATACGCCCAGTACCAGGCGGCCTCCTTCCAGGAGTCCCTGCGGGTCAGTAAAGTTGGAGAGACACTGCGATGCATTCACACGCTTTACATGATCAACGTTGGCTCTGTTAGTTTGGGTTTTCATATCAGGTTTTGCTTGTTTCCAGGAGGAGAACGAAAAGAAGGCTTTAAAGGAACCCTCAGACACTGAGCCAGCTTCAGCAGAGAGGTGACACACCTGCCATGAAACAAGCAATGTGCATGTTGTAAAACATTATGTTTGTGCTGTTGATTTCTCCAGAAGCTTGACGTCAGTTGTTTAACACACAATTAGAATTAAGCGTGTTGTAAAGTACTTAATGAGCCTTTCTCTGTGATGATATAAAAAAGGGTTTAGGGATTTAAAGACGAGCCCTAGCAAAAATGGAACTAAGTCCACATTTACCACCAACAATACTAACTTGTGTCTGCTCGTTCAGCGTGGCTCGCAAACGGAGGGGTCCCCTGAAGCACATCAAGTTCGGGACCAACATCGACGTGTCGGATGAAAGAAAGTACGTTTAAACCCCAGTTTTAGTTGTATCTCAAACCTCTTCCAAACATGTCGTCTGATCACGTCTCCTTCCCCCCTTCCAGGTGGAAGCTGCAGCTGCAGGAGCTCAGCAAGCTGCCAGCCTTCTCCAGGGTGGTGTCTGCTGGGAACCTGCTGAGCCACGTGGGGCACACCATCCTGGGCATGAACACGGTCCAGCTCTACATGAAGGTTCCTGGGAGCAGGATACCAGGTAGGTTGCAGGGGGGAACGTGGTGCAGCTACACGTCTTATGGCACCGACCCTTACGCTTTTCTGTTCCTTCTCCATACCTACAGTGCTGTTGAACTCTGGATTTGTTTTTGCTACTCAGGTCACCAGGAACACAACAACTTCTGCTCAGTGAACATCAACATCGGCCCTGGGGACTGCGAATGGTTTGCCGTGCCTGAGCCCTACTGGGGAGTGATGAGCAACTTCTGTGAGAAGTAAGGGACCCTTATGTCCATGGAAACTAGATGAAATAATCGATTTAGCAGTGATGCTTTATTTAATGACAGATGATAAAACATGGGAAAGGTCATTAAGAACACAGGAGAAAAGGAGGTTGATAAAAATGTATAAAAAACAGAATTCACACAGAGTGCAACTTATTTTGTGCTTAGCTTTAAACAGCAACTGTCTGAATTGCAAGAGCATCATAGTGAAAGAGCTTAACCAGAGGCATGGTTAGTAAGGACAAAAGAAGCCAGGAGCACGAGTAGTGACTGAAGAAGCCAGGAGCACAAGTAGTAATGACTAAAGAAACCAGCAGAAGGAGTAGTAATGACTAAAGAAACCAGCAGAATGAGTAGTAATGACTAAAGAAGCCAGGAGCATTAGTAGTAATGATAAAAAAGCCAGGAGCACAAGTAGTAATGACTGAAGAAGCCAGGAGCACAAGTAGTAATGACAAAAAAGCCAGGAGCTCAAGTAGTGATGAAAAAAAGCCAGGAGCACAAGTAGTAATGACTGAAGAAGCCAGGAGCACAAGTAGTAATGACTGAAGAAGCCAGGAGCACAAGTAGTAATGACAAAAAAGCCAGGAGCACGAGTAGTGATGAAAAAAAGCCAGGAGCACGAGTAGTGATGACAAAAGAAGCCAGGAGCATAGGTAAGACCAAAAAAGCCAGGAGCATGGGTAGTGATGACAAAAGAAGCCAGGAGCACGAGTAGTAATGACTAAAGAAGCCATTTTGTCAGTGAAAATGTGAAGTCTGGAGACATCGCTAGCCAAGCATGAGTGAAACGTGTTAACTGTCCTAGAAATTACTGGGACATGATCCCAGCACCTCTGGTTCCCTGTACCATGGTGTGCCTCTATAATGAAAAGTAATAGGTTCTAGAGGGACACAGGAGGATAATCTAACAAGTGGAACCCACCACCCTTATGTCTCCATCTCAGAAACAACATCAACTTCCTGATGGGCTCCTGGTGGCCCAACCTGGAGGACCTGTACGAGGCCGATGTGCCCGTTTACCGGTTCATTCAGCGGCCGGGGGACCTTGTCTGGCTCAACACGGGTACGGTCCACTGGGTACAGGCCATCGGCTGGTGCAACAATATCGCCTGGAACGTCGGACCCCTCACCGGTGAGCCTCTGCTCTTTTAGGCTTAGGTCACCTGCATTTTGTTTTATAAAAAGAGGTCGATATCACTCATTGTTAGTTTATTCAATTTGGTCAAGTTGTCATGTTTCAGATCTTGAATGTGACGATTTAATTTGCCAACATCCACAGCTCACCAGTACAAGCTGGCTGTGGAGCGCTACGAATGGAACAAGCTGCAGAGTGTCAAGTCCCACGTACCCATGGTGCACCTCTCCTGGAACATGGCCCGAAACATCAAGGTTTCCGACCACAAGCTCTTTGAGATGATCAAGTAAGTGCTTTGTTTATGTAAGCTAAACTCGCCCACATGTTCAGACCAGGAAGTGTATCCAGCTTTTATAAGGCAAAGCAGGAAGTGGTCACACAGCTGTTGAGAACAGAAACCAAACCAGGGCAGATCGATTTTGCACCCTGGTCATATGTGGAGAGTGCTAATGTATGTAAATAATTAGCTCAGCTCATCTGAACTGTTTGTCTGTGAAAACAGATGGACAGTTCCTAGATGGGCATGCATCATCTGCACGGAAACAGGTAAAACGTGTCCCATTGAGGTGGCGGATTGATAAGTCCATCTCGGCGGCGAGGATCCAGACCAGTGCTGGTTGTACTAATGGATAGGACTGGCAGACTGAATGATGACGCGCGTTTATGCATCTGCTAGGAAGCGTGACCTTGAACAATGTGTAGGTATCTGAACGTCTTTTCACATCACCTGGCATGTAGGTACTGTCTGCTGCGCACTTTGAAGCAGTGCCAGTCTGTGAAGGAGGCACTAGTGGCTGCTGGGAAAGAGACCGTCCTACAGCCCAGGAATCGGGATGAGCCTGCACACTACTGCACCATCTGCGAGGTACGTCCGGGGATGCTAGTCACACACTTCAGCTCCCCTCCAAAAGAACTTCTACTCTATAGAACAACAAGCACCTCAGAGCTCACAGCCTCTGACGGTACCCAAGTCTTGCTGAATCGAATGCCCAAGTTGAATAGGTGATGGAAATTGTCCTTGAGCTAGGCTGTTAGGGTTTCAATACCCAATGAATGATCCCCTGCCATGAGCCCACTGTCTCAGAGTTTTGTTTTTGTTACATTTAGGGTTACCCTGCATTTACATTGATTCTGGTGGAAGCACAAAATCATCAGAAGCCAATTTACTTTCCATAGCGGTTAGCGAAGTGGGAGGTGGTAATTGTTGTTAATGCGAGCACCCAAAGGAATTAGAGAGTTTTGGAAGGATATCAAACAACACGGGTAGCCAATCCTGTGACAGTAGCACACCGTGAATGTAATTGGTTGATCGTTCCTATTCTCATCGACTAATGTGTTCCCATCTCTTCTTTGGCTTGGTCGATCTAATCTTATGGAACTTCACAACAATGTTTACATGGTGCTGACCAATCAGGTGTTCTTTAACTGTAATGTCTTCTGTGTTGTACAAAAAATATTGGTTCCATCAATCAACTACCTTGTTGTACACAATATAAGTCAAGCATAAACTAAAAAAATTATATTATCTGTGATGGGTTTCCCAGAGCTCAATAAGTGTTGTCTTACATTTCAGTTCATTATGGTGACAAAGCAATTACTGAATGTACTCACTACTGTATGTACAGGAAGAAATATTACTACACCCCCTGAAATAGTATTTTTGCTTGAAGAAAATGTTTTTCCTGTCAATAATCCTGTAATAGTTTGTAAATTGACATGTCACTGAAATCAAGAATACGTTTCTTTCCCGCATTTTTTCCCTTCCCAATTGATCTTGTTTAATTCCCCATAACCCTGTCTTGTTGGCAGCTCCGCAACACCTTGGACAGATGTGGGTTGGTGAAAGGGCGATCACTTGGTTCATCCAACCACATGTCGCACCGCTCATCCAAAACGGAAGCCTTTAGTCAGATCATGCACGGGATGATTACGTTCACCAACTATACTTTTGTGATTGAATTTACAGACGCCTTATCTGCACACAGGGAGTCGCTGGAGAGCGACTTGGCAAGGTAGATAATCCAATTTATCTATCCCAAATCCTGGGCAGTGTTATGCCATTTTGCACTGCCTCGTGCTGGAGGTTCTGGGCAAAGTCAAAGAACCCGTAGTCAGGCTCGAACCCCTGACTAACATGACGTAGCTTGTCCTGCAAGGCGGTGACTTGGCCCACAAAGCCACACGGACCCTGACAACAAGAATTGTGACCTGTTTCCCAATTATAAAATGAACATATGTTTTGAATACCCTGCTGATATTAATTAATTGATTCAAGGTAAAATAAAAGCTTCAGTTATTTATATTTGTAAATAGACACTGATTAGATCAGCATATATTTGCAACACTAATTAGCCATTTAATGACGGGAGGAGCTGCAGTCGTACAAATGTGCTACGTTCGAGGCTTCAAGTAATGCTGAAAAATCCTCCTGGCACGGCCCTCAAGTGAACGATTCTAGGCAAAGCGGGCATTGATATTTGGATTCCAGTTGGTAGTTTAAGTGCAGCCTCGGGTATCATTTATTTCCATTGCTCTTTTTTACCACATAATTAAGCTTAAAAAACATTCTATGACCTGAAAACAATTAGGAACAGAACAACAGATTTCTCACCTTGCCGACTATGGGATTTGATATAGCAATCTTTTATTGTTACTGATATGTGTTTGTCAACAACTCGGTCCAGGTGGAGGTGTTTAACCTGCTGTTTGTGCGGAGTGAGCTGTTCTCCAGGAAGCAGAAGCCATATGTAGTGCACTGCCAGGACTGTGCCCGGAAAGGCAGTGCGGAGCTGGAGAACTTTGTGGTTATAGAGCAGCACAGGATGGAAGACCTCATGCAGGTCTACGACCAGTTCACATTAGTGAGTTATTCTTTGATATGTCTTTTCATTTTCTATTCAATAACTTGCAGGCCTCAATGATCAAATGAGTTCACATGCATGTGTTTTACAAGTGTAGAAACAGCAAGCGACCCATGCATTGTGAGCATCGTGGCGACGCTAGATGTCATGTGTTATATCAGCGACAGGTGTGTGTGTGTGAACTGAGTCAGTACTGAACACTCACCCCTCTTCTTCCCCCAGGCCCCCCCTCTGCATTCATCTTCATCTTGACATTAGACATCCCTTCTGTTTCTGTGGAGCGACCCAAGCATTACAGGAACTTTTTATTTCAAACAAACAAAATGGACCATTTCTGATATTCAGGAAAGTCGAGGCAGTCTCCACGTACGGCTGGTGTCCATGGCGACAGCTGGAGGCAGCAGCGGCTGCGTGTGTCTATGCAACCTGTCAAAAGTGCGCCGTGTCAACCCCGCCCCCCCCCCTTCTCCCTGGGGGCCGCCAGAGAGCGCACTTCCCAACACAGGACCCCCCCTTCCCTTGTGACAATGGTTCAGCTCTTTAAATGGAGGACTTAATCCAAAAACTATTGGGAAAAGGGTGTGTGATATTATTGAGTGGAGATGTTTTGTAGATATTGTATCTGTCACAGCTGGCAACACCACCCTAAAAGACTACTGACTTGACAACATGTTCTTTCTCTCTTTTTGTATTCTGTTAACAGGCTGAGATTTAAATCCCTTTGTTTTCCTGAATTCTCCAGGTTTATGTCCTTCTAAGGAGCACTAGCCTAACTGGTCTTTTTGTATTATAGTCATTTTAAGACTCTTTGGATGGCAAAATCTACAAAAAAAATTGTAATGTGAAGAGTTTAGGTGAGATTTTTTTTTTTTACAGCTTTATGTTTTATCTTTGTCTTGTTATTTTTGAACCATTACGTTCAGATTTTTTGTTTCTTAGGTAAAAAAAGGAAAATTTTGGAAAAAAAATAATAGCCAAGTCACAAAGAAAAATGGGTTGCACATAGACTTAAGGAATAAAGTTTAATTTGTGATTTGTTTCGTTATGTTTCTAATCTTGATGTAAATTTACACTATTTATAAATACATATTTATTGCTTGAAAATATTTGTTGATGGAATGCTGTTATTTTTTCCAGAGTACCTGCCATTAAATTTGGAGTTTTGTCATTTTAACACAACTCCTCTTACATTTTCTATATATTAATAAAACTGCTTAGCAAGCGTTGTACAGAAACAGACATTTAAATTGTTTTATTGTTTGAAGAATGTTTTATGATGAGTCATTAAACACAAAATTGTCAAATAATCCATGGACGTCATTAATGTTACCATTGTGCGCATCTATTGTGTTGTGTTTTTCATTGTATACTGCAGTATTCAGTTTGGAATACGAAGACTGTGTTAACACATGGAGCCCGACTTGTCTTGGAGCCAGTTATTGGGCTATCTGTGCAAACACAGCCTGTCATTTTCAAGCGCTCAGCGAACAAGGAAACGGGAAGAAAAAGAAACCTTTTCCAGGGATATCCAAATGGGAAACATCCCCATTATAATACAGTGGATTTTACTGTAAAAGCATTAGAAATCACAACACAGCTTCAATAATTTATTTTATTTGATAATACAAAAGGACTGACAGGCTCTATATTGAGAAAAACTCACCACGAGATTCCAAGTGACAGTTGATTGATTATTTGAGTAGGACCTGAAACCCAGCAGACAATGTAGCTGTAGATTCACCAACACAGAATTCTACACTGCATGCCAGGTCCCCCACCTACCAACCAAACGTTCATGTAGCCATATTCACATTTGGATTATGAGAAAAATCATCATACACCTCACGCGTATTTACATTCACCATATTTTGAGACGTGGAGAACGTGGCGGTCACCAGAGACCCAGTAGCCAGATGTAGCTGCTGTTTATCCCACAGGATCTACACTGACTACTGAGCAACTGATAAACACATTGTATGTCAAGAAGAGGTCTGCCTTGCTCAGCCCAACTTTTCATTGCGTACTGCATACCTGAAAGCTTGTGACTGAAGTGATCGGCAGCTGTGTGTGTTTAATTAAATCTAATGAAATCGAATTTCCGGTGAGGGCATCTCTGTGTTTAGCCTTTGCGATAAGAGTGTTGTTGGACAAAATGTTTCCGAAATGTGCTACTCGTTCATCTAGAAAGGGGGTGGTTTTCTGCAAGAAGGGGTGATGCTGTTCAGCCAGTCTGTCTGCGGGTATGGCAGCGCCGTCGTCAGGCCCAGGCTGCTTCATTCCTATACAGGGAACAGAAACACAAATACCATATAAAACGTCCCATTATTCAGAAATGAAAAGGCATTTGACTACAGGTTTCAGGGGAACTAATGGCTATATGTTGCCTCAGTGATACTGAGGACTCCCAGTCAGGGAAAGTAATTTTCCTTTTCTAAGGCTGTTGTGACGTGGAAGCTCAAAGTGGACCTGGCTGGCCTTGGATGGAACAGCATGGAAATTCAAACGAGTGCAAAGGTCCACCCAACCTTAACCCCAGGTTTTACTGAAGCCACCCCTACTTCCCTTGTACTACATATGTATGTGATGTCTGACTGGATTTTACACATTGTAACACTAACAAAAAGGTTTATTTTAATCTAGAATGCAATAGGCATTAATGCTTTGTACTTGCATATGCATTCTGTGATCTTGAGATACAAACTGCACTTTAATTGACAAAATAAAATCATAATGACTGGGTAATGTACTATATCGTCCAAATGTATTACATGAAAGACGACGTCCACTGCTGCTGTACCTATACTCTGCAGTGCATCTTTAATCATTAGTGAAACCGTTCTAGGTCCACAAAGCATGTTTTCCATGATGCCATAGAACCTGTTGCACTGACCTCTATCACTCCCTCTTATTGGTTGTAACCTGGAGGCCACGGTACAGGGAGTGGGTTGGTTAACATCCATATACGGACATGGACACACGAAACAGTCATTTTTGTGTGTCCATTTAGGGACCATCATTTTTGACAGAGAACAGGATTCAATAGGATTATGCATGTAAATGTTGGCTCCATTGGAAAGGACCTTTAAATGTCGAGATGCGTAAAAGGCTGTCCAGTGACCTCGCTAACTGCATTACTATAATGACCAGACAAAGCAGAGAACACAATTAATAGTCATGCCCACCCATAGCTGGTCATGTGGTGGACAGTTGTCTTAAAATGGAAGCTTAAATGTCAGTTCCATTTACATCCAGTACTGAAAATGCATTAAATGGCCACATTTCTATGACTGGCTTCTAGCATTTTAGTGAATTAGCAGATGCTCTTATCCAGAGTAACTTACACAGTAAGTACAGGAACATCCTTAACAGCACAACATAATTTGGCACATTTGGGAAATAAACCAGCAACCTTCCAATTACAAGTCTGACTCTATAACCACTGAGCCAGCCTTGCCCTAGTGCTAAAGAGTATGAGGGAAAGGTGTAGGGGCGACAGGTGACAGATGGAGGAAATTCCCCCGCCTGCTGTGCCCTCAGCTAACCAGGAAACTGGGGGGGCGTGATAAGATGATAAAGGTTCAGCGGGAAAGATAAGACGGAGTATGTCTTTCCACTTCCACGTCAAAGCTAACCGATGGTCATGGACCATTTCATCCCTCTTTCTCTCTGTGAGAGCTGGCGGAGAGCCAGAAGAGAACTATGTGAACTCTGTGTGTCCTGAGTGCTACTGGTAGCTAACAATGTGTCCCTGTGTACCAATGGGGAACAAGGAGATTGACTGGACCAATGGTAACAGAGAAAGTGAGAGGAAGGGTGAGAAACAGAGTTAAAAGTGAGAGAGGAACCGGGGAGAGTGGTCCGTGACCCCGTGACCGGTCTTCTCTACTTCCGTTCTTGCTTCCGACTCGCTCCCTCTAGCCGTGTTGCAGACAGGTGGCCGTGACTGCTAATTTTAGCCCTGTTCATTGTCCTTGATGCGTTTCCCACAGTTACGGGCTGCAGTCAACCAGCGTGGTCAGTGTGTGACTGATCAGTTGGACAAATGTCCATAGACACTCACACAGCACAAACACGATTCAAGCATTATCGTAGTTCTTCATTCTGGTGAATTTATCCTGACTTACCACATATATGCAGTAATGTGATTGGTTACCCAGTCAATGGCAGGTCTCTAGTCATGTAGGCCATTGATAAAACCCTCGGGTCAGATAGAAAGCTGTATTCCTTCATAGATCCAGTCATTCATTCATAAGGACAGGGCCTGGAAGACCACTGACACGTCCCTAACCCAACGTTACAAAAACTGCTTCCTCAGGGGAAAGGGACGTTAGGTTGAAGTTAGTGAAATCTCTGAAAACTGGAAGCTTCAATTTTCTAGCTTCAAATCAAAAGATGGCCCAGGCCTTGTACATTGGTACAACCACATGCACACTCCTGGACAAGAACCAAGAGAGGTCTCGCTCCTAAAACATCTCACGGATACAAAAACACTGACACAAACACAGAGGTTTTGTACTCACGGTGTTTGATGTGTGAGAGTTTCCCAGACCCAGGGGTCCAGGCAGCGCTTTCAGTCCGGATCGCTCTTCTCCTCAGTGGCAGGGCTCCTTGTCACCTTACTTGCCTCTGCATAGAACAGTGAAAAGGGGGAGGGAGGAGGAGAGAGCGGGATTTCATTGTAAGACAGCATTCCAGTGTTCCAGAAGTAATGAGTAGAACGGGCCAGCCTTGTGTCCGGCACAGAATTCAATCTTTATTTCCCACATCTTCATTCCTAGTTCTCTGTTAAGGTATCATCTGTTCTGTTGATTTGCTTAAGTTCATCATATGCTTCTCTTTTTCCTGTTGTTTTTTATTCCTTTGTAACAGTTTCCTTTTAATTAGATATGTCTGTATGCATGAGTGTCAGCCAGGCCTTCAGTCACTCAGCGTGACATGGAGATTGCTGAGCGTTTAACAGTAGCCAGTAGACTTATGGGGGTGGGACTGTCTGTCTGGCCAATGACAGCCCTGGAGTGACTTTGACATTTTTCTGAATGGAGATGTTTGGAAAAGGACACTAACTAGATTGTTTTCAGGATGCAACTTTGCCAGAGGGAGCGTCATGGCAAGAATTATCGCCATGTGACGCGACCTTCAGAGCAATTATATCATGTTGCACATTCAATGTGTCAAGTGTTTTCACTGTATTGGTCTATGATTAAAAACATCAACAAAATCAAATCGGCGGCAGTTGTTGAAAAATTGTGACCGTGTGGCAGTTTTCTATTGGTTCTGCCTGCGGAACGTTGCCTTATCAGACGCAGTGTGTTACCATGGAAACCGGGAGCCAAGGGTACTTATCAAAAAGGGGTGTACAAAGTGAATGAGTTCTCTACAATTCAGTGTGTGTGTGTGTGTGTGTGTGTGTGTGTGTGTGTGTGTGTGTGTGTGTGTGTGTGTGTGTGTGTGTGTGTGTGTGTG
>JACXGM010005536.1:17300-35061 GCA_016801145.1 Umbra pygmaea | reverse complement strand
TGGACTAGGCACGGTTGGAACAAACAACATATTCTCCCGGACAGCGCTGCAGTGAAATGCTCTTGTTTTTGTTTCCTCCCCCCATCACCAGACACCTGGTTTGACTCTGCCTGGAACAAAACCAAGGCTGCACCGTATCAACATCCTGCGGACTTCACCTTGGGACTATTACCAGACACAGAAATCTCCAGGCCTACACTCCTCTTTTTCTAATTCCTGTCTTCCTGTCCTTTCCTGTCTACCCGGTGATGTTGTTGTTTGGACGGGTTGATGGCTAATTTTACTGATTACTTGTGTATACTTGTAATTTTGTGACAATAAAGTTGAAAGTTGAAAGTTGAACTGATGTGAATAGACAAATATCTTGTTGAGAAGTGATTATTTAGTAACTCTGTACATTTAATTAAGACAGTTAAGGTACAGTTAGAATGTGATAATCAATTTTATTTGGGAATTATCACATTCTAACTGTACCTTAACTGTCTTAATTAAACATACAGAATTACTTAATAATCACTTCTCAACAAGAGCAATCCTGTTTTAATTTGTAGTGTATCTGTATATACAGTATGTGTTGGCAATTGAGTTTTTTTTTAAGACAGTTCTTAAATCTCTGACCTTTTTATTGTTGTGGTTGATTTTATTTGTTTGTATTGCATATTTAAATTTTTTGTATATGTTTTCATTTTTGTAATACAGGGCTTAGCTGTAAAGGAGACAGGGGGTCGAACCTGCCTGCATGTACAGTAAACACTGAGATGAGGCGTATGTCCCATTGTGTTTCTACAATGTCTGTAATCCTCTGATTTGTTGCCTGGGCCAGTTTGGCCACCTGGAGTTGGACGCCATGGAAACGGCTGGTAATGCAGGACATCGTGGAGTTCCCCAAAAATGTCAAAATGTTCTTAGAGATGGGAGGGTCATTCCAGTGGCCATAGACAGGAGGGATCTTGTAATTCTAGTCCATGTCTGCAGCACCAATGCTGAAGTCGTCATTGTGTGCCATAGCAAGGACATTTGCACAAAGATTGAAGAGCCCTTGTTAGAAAAAGATGTCATTTCAGGAAGAAAGCTCCTCTGGTGCTTTGGGTGCCCAGACCCATGGGGGGGGGGGTTCTGCAGGAGCTTCATCAAAACTCTCTGAGGCATCTTTTGGACTGGCTCCTTCTATCAAATACTTTAAACATGTTATGACTTGTCAGGCATGTTTAGAAATGACATAACATGCAGGTCCGCGTGGTGTAGTGGGCTAAGTCGTTGCATTGCACGACAATCTACATCATGATGGTCACAGGCTTGAGCCTGATAATGTGTTCTCTAACTTTCCCTGGGACTCCTACACGAGGCAGCACAAATTTGCATAGAGATGCCTGGGATTTGGGTTAGATAACTTAGATTATCAGTCCTGCCACGTCATTCTCCAGCGACTCCTTGTGTCCATATCAAGCGCCTGTGGGTTCTATTGCAGAAGTATAGTCGGTGAACGTAATCATCCCGTGCGTGATCCGACTAAAGGCTTCTGTGTTGGATTCGCAGTGCGAAAAGAATTGGCGGCTCGGTTGACATGTGGTTGAATGAATGTGGTTGAATTAACTATGTGTGCCCCTCGCCATCCCACAGATCTGTACAAGGAGTTGCAGAGCTGCTGACAAGGCGGAATTAGAGGGGGAATTGGGAGGGGAGAAAAATTAGGAAATCACAAAATAAAGAAATGACATAACATAGTGTACTTGGCCCTGGACCCACACATGAATGGTCTCAGGATGCTTTACTGTTGGCATGACAGAGGACTGATGGTAGCGCTCACCTTGTCTTCTACGGACAAGGTGTTTTTAAATTTCTGTCATTTTCGACCAGCTAGGTGAAACAACCAACTAAACATTGAATCAGTAACCAGTAAAGGTCAGCATGAACCATATGAGCGCCCTTCACTATCCCAGATCATGTGATTGGATGAACCATATAAGCACCCTTCATCATCCCAGATCATGTGATTGGATGAACCATATAAGCGCCCTTCATCATCCCAGATCATGTGATTGGATTAACCATATAAGCGCCCTTCATCATCCCAGATTATGTGATTGGATGAACCATATAAGCGCCCTTCACCATCCCACATCATGTGATTGGATAAACCATATAAGCGCCCTTCATCATCCCAGATCATGTGATTGGATGAACCATATAAGCGCCCTTTACCATCCCACATCATGTGATTCGATGAACCATATGAGCGCCCTTCACAATCCCACATCATGTGATTGGATGAACCATATAAGCGCCCTTCACCATCCCACATCATGTGATTGGATGAACCATTTAAGCACCCTTCACCATCCCACATCATGTGATTGGATGAACCATATAAGCGCCCTTCACCATCCCACATCATGTGATTGGATGAACCATATGAGCGCCCTTCACCATCCCACATCTGTCGACGGGGGGTTGCAGAGTTGCAAACGTAGCAGGGTTAGTGGGGAAAGAATTGGACGAGATAAAAAAAAGAATAGGAGTAAACAATAGGATATAAGAGTGACAGGAGGGTAACAACCTATATACAGTATAATCTCTACATGACATCAATCTAGAGGTAGTCAAACGGTTAGATAATATTGTGCCTTGGAGTAGAAGGGATGGTGTAATTGTCCATAATGGCATGTAGAACCATTTTAATAGTTTAGGCCATTAGCAGCCCGATGCTGTGATATGAAGCTTTTACACAGTCTGCTTGTTTTTGACAGATTGCTTCTGATGATGATGGTGATGTCCGGTGGATCAAACCAGGCAGGGCCACATCCTATCATTGTACTCTCGATGGTGCCCCTGTACCAAATGGTGAAAGCTCTCTAGGTTTCTTCAGCCTCCTAAGGTTTTATCACCATGGTGGATGTGTGCAGTGGCCAATCCAGCCTCACAGAGATGTGGACTCCGAGGAACTCTGTGACCCTCTCACCGCTGTTTACATTTTTACAATATGCTAGATTTAAGGGGAGCCAATGGATTATATTATTGTGTAAACTTGCAGATGTCGCTTATCTGAAACAGAATTGTCTCTGAAACTGTGGAGCAAGGTGTGGAGAAGCAGAGTGCCTGTCTGGGTAATACAATTATTTCACCCTGTTCTGTTGATCTGAAAATGCAAAAACACCCATCTTATCATCAACAAAATGGCTTGTATAACGTATGTCTGAGCAGAGTGTTACAAAGTTCAAGTTTGTCACATGAACAAAAGACTGCAGGTATTTTTGCATTTACAGTGAAAATCTTGTGCCCCGTTCCAACTCCAACAATGCAATAATAATAACAGTACTAAAAAAGATACCATCTCTAACAATAACAATATGATATAAGAAGGGGCACTAGAGGTGTAACATTCAGTATATATACGTATATAGTCTGTACATGACAGCTTGGAGACAGGAGAGCAACAAATCCTACCTTAGACTCGACTTGAAAGGAGTTTCAAATGATCAGGTTTTAGTAACAGTGTTCTAGTAACTGTGTTTTACTTTGTCATTACTTTGTTACTTCCTGTGTGATTAGTGCATCGATGGCATAGAATTTCATCATGCAGTGACCCAAAATTAGCCGGCTACGCCTAACAGATTTGCCACATATTCATGAGCAGACTCAACAGGCATTGGGTTGCTGTGGGAACAGAAATGTTGGGGGCAACGTGGATCTTTGAGAGCTACATAATTTTAGTATTTTTCAGCACAGCAGAGTGTCGAAATGAAGTGTTGAAATGAAGAATTACTTAATTTCCATAAAAAAATTATAAAGAATTGCATTCATGAACACGCACACACACACAACCTGCACATTGACACACACAGTCCTTTTCTGGTAACGCATAGTCATTCTGCCTTGGCAGATGACCCTGATAGAAACAGCCTGTGATGGAACGTTCCTCTAAGAAGGAAGGAGAACCAAGTGGGGAGGGAAGAGCGGGAGCACTCCCTGAGTGTGACAAATGGAAGCAGTGATTGCAGACGGTGTGACGAAGGGATGTTTGAAGGTGACCTCAATTTACTATAATTTTCTCACTTTACCACTTTACCTTTTCAATATAAAAATATTCTGCAATTTACAATCTGAATATGTATTCTCAATATAAAATACAGCTTTATCGATCTACACTTTTTATTTTTCAATTTAGTCAATATACTGTCTCTCAATTTACATTCAGCCTTTCTCAGGTGACAGTCGGTAAATCTAAAAATGTAATATTCAATAAAAAAGTAAGTATTAAGAATTTACCAAATTGTATAGAGGAACACCTGTCCATAACATGACACCACATTGACAGATGCTTGTTGAATTGTGATTTACATACTGTAGCCTATGTATTCATGGCTTTACTATCTCTATAAAATCAAATAATGTGAATCGGATAGACAACCCAGACTCCGAAAAAGTTGGGACAGCATGGAAAATGAAAAAAAAGTAACAAAAACAGTAATTTGAAAATTCTATTCACTCTTTACTGTTCTACAGAACACTCCAACACCCTATTTAATGTTTAACTTGTAAATTTTATATATTTATGAAAATTTACACTCATTTAAAATCTGATGACTGCAACACACTCCAAAAGAGTTGGGACAGTCAACTGATGTGTAACATAACCGTTTCTTTTAATAACACTTATTAAGCATTTTGGCACTAAAGACACCAGTTCTTTGGCTGTGAAACTGCACGGGGCCTTCATTGCCTTATTTTACGCTTCAAAATTCACCACACATTCTATATCGGAAACAGTTCAGAACTTCAGGCAGGCCAAGCTAGCACCCGGACTCTCTGCTTATGCAAAAATGCACTTGTAATTGGGGCAGAATGTGGTTTGTCAGTGTCCTGCTGGAAAACGCAGGGACACTCACAGATGTGCAAGTTACCCATGCCATGGGCACTGACACCCGCCCATACCATTACAGATGCTGGCTTTTGGACTTGACGCTGATAACAGCTTGGTTGGTCCTTTTCCTCTTTGGCCCAGAGAAAACAACAGCTTTTTTTCAAAAGTCAAAATACATTTACAAATCACTCCTTTTTGTTTTTATTAGCATTTTCCATACTGTCCCAACTTTTTCGGAATTGAAGTTGTA
The DNA here is from genome assembly GCA_016801145.1 of Umbra pygmaea. Lineage (NCBI taxonomy): Eukaryota > Metazoa > Chordata > Actinopteri > Esociformes > Umbridae > Umbra > Umbra pygmaea. Next base: position 29,950 of record JACXGM010005536.1, on the reverse strand, counting down.
GATATAATAAAATTAAACAGGCCTGTCTTTATAACATGTATACATTTAAGGCAAGTAGAAAAAGACTAAATTGTGAACTTTCCCTTTAAACAACAGCCTGTGTGTGTGCATGTCTGCACATGTGCTGGACTTCAGCAAGGTTGTCAAGGAGACAAGCAGGGAGTCTCAGCATCAGGACCATATTAGTTCTCTTTTTGCTTTGGGGCAATTCAATTATCTAATTAATGTTTATATTTTGTAAAAATTACAACTCTTCCTCCAGACAGCAAGCCAGTTTGCCTGTGTTTATCTCTTATCAGTTAGCAAATCTTTCAGAACTTTCTTATTTGTATATTTACAAAGTTGAGAGCCAGATGGCACTACATTTTGCCAACTTGTAGTCTTAAAATGTTACCCTAATTCATGTAATGAAAAATGATATGTCCATGGCATACTGAAATATTTCACCCACATCATATATTCTGGTTTTTACCATTTATCTACAGCTATCAGTGGATCCAAACATATGTGAGGGCTGCAGAAGTTTGCATTCACCAGAAGGTTTTGATGAATGTAAGGTGTGATGCTGTTATGATTGCCTATTATATTGTTATGTTCTGCTGTTATTTATATCTGTTTTCCATGCAACGTGTGATGACACTAAGAGAATCTGTCACAGTTATATGTGGAGTGTGTAGAGAAAGAGAGGGAGACCCAGGCAGGTAGATGGTTGTTTATAGTTTACTTGTGAATAATCCAGAAGGTACACAGAACGACCATATACTTGACAGATACTATGCAATCAGAGACATGACCCCATACAGAACATACGCAGAATACTCTACTGAAGAACACCAACAGGAGTGCACAACGAATATACAGGATACTATGCTCTTAGCGGCATAGATGTTTAAAGCCTAATTATATATAGTGTACGCCTAATCTCAAACTGTACAAACAAACTGCATACTACTTACATACTAGCTGTACCTTAGCCTGGATGTCAATAACACACGGTGACAAAGTAGCAATGAATCACGCCTTCCTTCTATTCACCCAATCATAGAGCCTGAGATTACCAGCTGCATGTAATCATAAATCGGACACACCTGCCTGAGGATACCTAGTCAGCACAGACTAATGCTCTAGGTGACCAGGAGGATGGCGGCACACTTACATAACAGCAACTCAAAAACCCATAATGCATAGCACTGGTATATAAACACAACTAAAGAACAGAACACACAATAAACACCAAACAGTTCAATCTCATGTCACGACTTCTACAAACAGTCCCTAGTTGTCGTGACAGGATCTGTGTTAATTACACTTGGTTTGATTTAAATGTGTGTGGGTATTGCAGTGACAGACTTGTGCGTGTGTGTGTGTGTGTGTGTGTGTGTGTGTGTGTGTGCGTGTGTGCGTGCGTGCGTGCGTGCGTGTGTGTGTGTGTGTGTGTGTGTCAAACTAAAAGCTCTTCCATATGTCTTGAGAATCAGTGATAGTTTGAAGAGATGACCTAAACATACTTGGCACTTCTCCAAATAGAGAGAGAAAGGACACATTAAGCACGTTACATCCAACTATTTTATTCAGATGAATTACCTGACTCACGGCAAGCTTATAGAAACAGTTGATAGAATGCAACTGCCAAGACCCGAGAGGCCACATTCGCTGTTAGATGAAACAACTCATTTGACAGCTATTGGCCGAGCTGTAAATGTGATGGAAACACATTAGTATGTGCACACGTACCTTTTATGTGTGCTACGTCAACACAAACTGCTGTTTGGTAGAAACACACCAGTGGTGGGAAATTGCTTTTTTATGTAGATTTTAAGATACCAGTTCCAGTAGGTTGGAATATACCCAAAGGAATAAAAGTGCAAGCAACTTTTATTGGCGCCTTTTTCCAGGCTCAGCATCTGTCCTTTGCTTCTGCTGAGTTTGTTATACTCGGAAATATCCTCAGTAACTCCCGGACTGTCAAAAACGTATCTGTAACTCCAACGTCACAACTTCTCCCTGCCTGCTCATCGGGGTCTGCCCTGTAAGAGAACTACAACCAGAACACTTAATAACTTGTGGATGTTTTTCTTAATGTGTGTTTTTCATATACGTGTATATATACGTGTATATATAAGTGTTTTTGATCAATTTTAATTATATTTTTTATTTATTTTTATTCTCTCTGCATTTCATTTAAATTGCTGCTGTTGTTTTTATAATACTGTAACACATGCAATTGTATGTATAAGTAACACGTACGACTATAGTTTACTAACGCGTCCTGTGTCGCGGTTAAGAGCACAGTAGTATATTCTATAGCCGTATTGCATATGTGTCTGTTGTATGGGAGTCTGGTTACTATCGTATTGAATAAATCTGCAAACTGTAAAAGAGACCCTGGTCTCAGCTTTTATACTCCTGTATGAATAAAAGTTAATAACCTCATCCCTCAGTCACAGCTAGATGGGAATGAAGTGAAAATCTTCATCCTGGAAATGTTTTCTCAGTCTCAGGATGTTTGTGTGTAAGCAGGGTTGACGGTGAGGAAATGTAGCTTCGTGTCAGCCTCCGTCAGATTTTGTCAACCTAGTTACTGCTATTGACCACTGGAGAATTTGATAGGCTCATTACCCTGAAAGCTAATCAAAAGACTCCAAGCAAGAACATTACCTAACAAGCCTGTTATATATTTAGGAGGAATTCTCACAAACAACCACATACACACTTAAATATACACACACGATGTCTTCATGCACTAATTAAAATGTTTTCTCCTCACTGTTGCATTTTGTGAAAGCAAATGTAAAAACACAAACTGCTCTGGATAGATAAAATAAATATAGGCTGGGATTGGCACACACCCAGCATTATAAGTCTAATATTTATTTTTTATCAGAATTGCATTGTTAGCAGGACTCAGTGACTATAGGGAATTGTATCTGGAGCTGAGAACATTTTCTGGACCAGGGTTTACATTCATACTTCTTGTTTTATTCATGTGCTCAAATTTAAAATTGGATTTGCATTTGGGTGTGCAGTGGAGGCTGGTGAATCTTAATTGAGGAGGATGGGCTCACGTTAGTGTCTGAATAGAGTAAATGGAATGGAGTTTACCCTTTAGACCCCAATAGAATTCTAGACAGCGGTTGCAGAATACTGAGAATTCTAAAAGTAAATATGATTTTTCTCAAATATGATATTTACAAATACAAGTTTACTCTGTTTTAAAGAGCACAATCTCCTCTTTAATATGTCACCAAAAATATGTTTTGAGACCAATGCATTATTTACCTCAATTTTTTTAGATACTCCCCTTACTAACTTATAGTTGCAATACAGAAAGTGAGGTTGGGAAAGTAGTGAAATTATTATACATGGTCAGAATAATCAGAATCTCTTGTTTTACAGTTACATGCCTCCCTTTAAAACGCATCCCCCATCAAAAACACACACACACAGGCTTTGCATCTAAAAACGGCAACACTTTTCATAACGAGACTGATCATAAATAAATCGATCTCGACAGCTGTGCTCATCTAACAACCAAGTATTCATGCCAGAGAGATAATAGGGCACAAGATCTAGAAAACAGATAGCTATTTGTAGATGAGAAGTGAAAGTAATGAGCCATGTCTTTCGCCAGATCGAGAACGTCACTGAGGCTAGGAACATAAGCTAACTATGACAACAGATGGGAAAATTTCCATCTATCAATCATTTTGGAAGTAATCTGAGAAAACATCACCTAGTTAAATGGCTGTACAGCTAAACTTTTTAATATTTTTGACAAAACTGCACAAGCAATTTCCATTTCACAGCTCGTCTGCTCATATACCATCAAGTTTTCAAAGCAGGGTTGAAATTTGTCACTCTGACAGATATAACAAGTTTCACAGCATCAATCATTGACAACAAACACCACACATGACCAATTTTTACTTATGTTATTCACCTCGAAATCATTATTGCTTTCAAGAAGCGAGTCAGTTTTCACATCTGTATTCAAACAGTAGCTACCAGCTAGTCTCTTCTAACATGAAAAGCTGTGGGCGCTTTGACGTTGTCATTGTTAGTAATGAAATGAAGAAAACTTGAAAAAAAATTGAATGACATTATATCGTTTATATGGTTTCTAGTTAATAACAACATCCATGTGAATGCAATAATATATTATTTGCAAATAGATTTTTTGTTCCTTGTACAAATATTAACGTTACAATATCAATGCCTTCTGCAGCCGCTACAGTGTTTTGAAGAACGGCCGTCGGCGGCCGTTATGGGGTCTAATAAACCCAGTGTGAGATAACACTCTATATACTCCATTTCAACCATTAATAGGAAGCCATTCTCCTAAAAAAAGTTTCACCAGCCTCCACTGGCATGCATGCAGGTTAATATGTATACATTGACATAGGTAATAAGCCTCGAATGGGGTGCCCTCATTCAGGAATACTGCGATTTGGCAGACGTTAGTTTTAGCAAGCTAGCATAGATTTCCTGTGGGGGGCTGACAGCGGGTCGTAAGGCCAAGAGGACTAATTAGAGCCCTGGAGGAAGGTTTAAATGAAGCTACAGGCTGGCAAGATAAATACCAAGCAAACACAGCAAGGAATTGAAGCAGAAAGAGGAGACATTTACATTGACATAATAGGGGCATCAAATGACTCAGCCGGATCAATTCCTGAGTGGGCCAAAAGTAGTTGTGTCCTTGAGCAAGGCACTTTACCCTAACTTGCTCCAGGGGATGTCCCTATACTCTTATATATCACTCTGGATAGGTGTCTGCTAAATTACTTAGATTTAGATGTTAATGTAATTAACACTAACATACACGAACAGCATGCCCCTACATCATGGACAGTCCAACACAATGACACACAGACATGTATAGACACACATAAGCACACACACACAAATCCAGCAAATGGATGCAAGGAAAATAAAGCTGATGACAACATTGTTTTGTGCATCCTTGCTATTATGCTATTATTGATCTGTGCTATTGATCTGTGCTATAGATTTGTTACTGTGAGGCAGAGTCGGAGCAGGTAGGGAACTCCTTTGGGTCCAGATCAACAAGGATCTAAGTTGGTCCACACAGGGAAAACCGTGAAGAACGCTTGGCAGTGCTTCTTCCCACACAGGAGGCTGAGACACTTTGGCATGAAGATCCGAACTGAGTTCTACCATGGTACAGTCGAGAGCAGTCTGACTAGCTGCATTTCTGCTCAGTGTGGAACACAAAAATGTGTTGGAGCGCAGAGCACAAAAAAAGTGTGTCAGAAGGAGGGTTTCTACCCACAACTCATCACACATACTGTAATTTGAGAGACGGTAAATCTCACATAATTTGGGAGACAGTAAAGCTCATATCTGGGTCAGTTGCTTCACTTAAGTTCTGTGGCTATAGCCTATATAAATCGTTATATCCAGCCTGCCTTGAACAGTACAAAAAGGAAATTCTAAACCGAAGCTAAACCCCTTCCGATGTTTGTCATTGGTTGTGTTCTGTCTCCATGTTAAGAACCACATAATATTGGGCCTAAATAATCTGTGACAACAACAAAAGAAAACAGGAATAATGCATATAATTTGATAGTGATTTGAGCCACTTCTGGCAAAGTCTTTATAATACAGACTCTTATTTAATACAGGCTTTACCCATGGGAGATTGCTCAATAACTGACACACATCCCTGTGTAGATACGGCATAGTCCTGTATATTTCTTAGCAGTGGTATTTCCGTATATTGCACTATACGCTCATCGGCCACTTAATTAGGTATGCCTTGCTAGTACGGGGTTGGAATAATGCTTTTGCCATCAGAACCGCCTTAATTCTTCATGGCGTATATTCAACAAGGAACTGGAAACAAACATTTTGGTACATATTGACATTATTGCGTCACACAGTTGCTGCAGGTTTGTCGGCTGCACATCCATGATGCAAATCTCCCAAAACAGCACATCCCAAGGTGCTCGATTGGATTGAGATCTGGTGACTGAGGTAAACTGAAGCGATTTTGAGATATGTGAGCTTTGTGACATGGCGCATGACAACTACCTGCTGGAAGTAGCCATTAGATGTGTACACTGTGGTCATAAAGGGATGGACATGGTCAGCAACAATACTCAGCTAGGCTGTGGCATTTAAATAATGCTCAATTGGTACAAAGGGGCCAAAAGTGTGCCAAGAAAATATTCCCAAGACCATTAGAACACCAGCAGCTGCATGAACCGTTGATAAGCAGGATGGATCCATGCTTTCATGTTGTTTACATCAAATTCTGACCCTAGCATCTGAGTTTCACAGCGGAAATCATGACTCCTCAGACCAGGCAACGCTTTTCCAATCTTCTTTTGTCCAGTTTTGGTGGGCCCGTGCAAATTTATGACTCAGTTTCCTTTTCTTTGTTGACAGAAGGGGAACCCTGTGTGTCCTTCTGCTTCAAGGCTCAATGTGTTGTGCATTCTGAGATGCTCTTCTGCATACCTTTGTTGTAACAATTTAATATTTGAGTTACTGTTGCCTTTCTATCAGCTTCAACCAGTCTGGCCATTCTCCTCTGACCTGTGCCCTCAACAAGGCATTTTTGCCCAGAGAACTGCCGCTCACTGGATATTTTCTCTTTGTTGGACCATTCTCTGTCCACTAGAGATAAGAGAAAAACCCAGTAGATCAGCACTTTCTGAAATACTCAAACCAGCCTGGCACCAATAACCATGCCACGTTCAAATTCAATTAAATCACATTTCTTCCCCATTCTGATGCTTGGTTTGAACTTCAGCAGATCGTCTTGACCACTTCTACAGTACATTAATAAATGCAGTGACTTGCTACCATGTGATTGGCTGATTAGATATTTGCATTCACAAGCAGTTGAACAGGTGTACCAAATTAAGTGGCTGGTGAGTGTAGTTGTAGTGTTGAATTATTATTTATATTATTAATATTCTAGAAATGATTGTGATTCTGGTCATGTGAGTATAATAGTTATATCTACCTTCTGGGCAGTAGCACCTGGGTCCGGCCAAACTGCTGGAGCATGTCGCTCCATTTCTACAGGGCTGAGACAGGCAGTGGTCCACCAGCAACTGGCAAAGATCCCCTTCATACCCTGGATCACACAGATGAAACACAGAAACTTTGTAGTTATCACAAAGGACCCATGTGCACACACAACAATGATGCACTGATGTATTGTACAGGACAAAAACAGAAGCCCACAGACTTGACAAACACCACCTTCTCACGCGTTCCTTTCGTCGTCAAGGCCTCAAGTCAATTCAAAACTAGACACTCCCTCTAGACACTCAGCCAATTAGATCGAACCTTACTGCCCATCAGGCCAATTCCAATCAGCCATGTTGGGCCTTCACATTGCTCTGGAAGAGAAGCCACTGCCCTCTCAAAGTGTCACACATATCACCCATCTCTAATAAGCTGTGGCAGGTCATTATCAACAGCCCAGCCTTTGCTACCACAACAAGGTAATGAACCTACCTCAGGCAGATCAACGATAGCCTCGCTATCTCTGAGCCCAAATATAGAACGGCAATTGACAGGATCAAAGGGAGCATTCTCCTCTGCGTTCCGGGGTTGTGCTCAATTTAGGACATATGACGGATTTCAAATATAATTGGTTACACCCACAGGATGTAGAATAAAAATTTGACTTTTAATAACAGAAACTATAATTAATTTATGTGCAATTGAAATGCAGTACTCCAGTTGTTGAGGGCAATAAAATTGCAGGTAAAAGACTCCCTGATCAAATAATAAGTTCTTGAGTCGGATAACAGTTGAAATTTCAGTTTTAATACACACACAGGTGTGTGTTGGAACACGTTTCAGCAATACATCTGATCAGTCTCTCTGATTTCCCCAGTTCCCAGAATAAAGAAAACTGCTGTTCTTATAGTAGTTTCAGGACTATCCCCTTGACTTGTTGTTCTTGTAGTACTCTCAGGACTATGTTCTTGACTTGTTCTTCTAGAGGAATCTCAGGAATATGATGAGAATATTCACATACAGGTTTTCTATTTCTTGGTCAATTCAAGAGTTTGTCCTCAAACAGGGAAGGTGCCCACCAAAGGTGCATAAAGTATTTCAAGCAGAGCAACACACACACACGCACACGCACACGCACACGCACACGCACACACACCACACACACACACACACACACACACACACACACACACACACACACACACAGCAGTTACCTGGAGGGCAGATACAGGTGAAGTTGCGTCCCTCACCCCCCTGCCTAAGGTCACTACAGATGGCGTAGTTCTGACAGGGCCTGAGGTGGCAAGCATCAAACTCCTCACAGAAAATCCCAGAGTATCCATCCTCACACTCACAGAAGAATGTGCTCTAGAGAGAGGAAAGGTCACAGTCACAAATTTTCCATAATAAATCAATCAAAACTAGAGCTAGGAGCTTTTCCAAACCCCATGGCGTGACAAGGATAAATTATGGCCCAAACATGATAAGATTAGATAATGACATGGGATTGTAAGACTAAGCGTTCTGAACTTAGAGGCAGTCTGCAACATTTTGCCACGGGCTGAAAAAAAAGTCCTGTCTAGCCAACAAGGATATGTGGATTTATTCCCTACGTAATAAACAGCTTGCTTTGTAACTTCAAATGCCATGGCTAAATGAGGTATGACAGTGCCACTATTCAGATTATGCACATACAAACAACATATTACACATCCAGCCCAAAAATGGGAAGTCTAAAACATTATTTTGCCATTTGCAATATTTCCAGACTGCATCTTTAATGCGAACCTTTTTCTCTCACTGGATACGCTCTGTTAACTGAGGGCTGTTGATGTTTACAACAGCATGATTCTGTATCCTCTTGTCAGCCCTCTACACCCTACCAATGCCCTTTTCCTCCCACCATCTCGTAATGAGCTGCACTAAATCAGCCTCTAACAGTGTACCTGTGGGGGATGGAAAGTCAGCAGCCCTTAATATAGCAGAACTTGCAGTGTTCTCTCGCCACACGTTTCTATCTTCTCCTCTACCTCCTTTTTGTCCTCTCTTGTCTCCTCCAGTCCCTCCTCTCTGTCGCATTGATCAGTCGGGGGCCCTACACGGAAAGCAAGCCTCAGGGAGCATTAGCAAGTGATGCTGGTCTCTCTTATTAAGAACTCTGTCTCCATCCCATAATAAATGTATGCCTTTCTCTGTTCCCATGGCAAAGGCATGGCCTTGATTCTAGTTTTTGTTTGACAAAGCCCCAAAAACATGGGATGGATCCACCCCCGTGACCTCGTACCACAGAGGGCTGAGTGATGCACTTTCCCTTGCCAGAGCACTGGGGGTCATTGAAGCGACTTCCAGGCTCCACACAGCTGCTGGCCTTCACGGTCAAGTTAAGACGCAGTGTGACCTCCGAGCCACTCGGGGGGGACCCCACGCGCAGTACACCTACAGCAGGAAACAGAGAAATATAAGATCAATCAACACTGGTTCCTTTATCCCAACGTCATGTCCCTTTCACCTTGATACAGTATATGAAAACACTGTGTGTGATCAATGTAAAGCAGTGGTTCTCAACCCTCTCCTTGGGGAACCCACCTGATGACTAAATCAAAGGCTTAATGTGTAGTTGACAAATTGAATCAGGTGTGCCATTTCAGGGTGAAAAAAAAAATGGCATGTCTGGGCGTCCCTGAGGAGAGGGTTGAGAACCACTGATGTAAAGCACTCTGAATACTTGAAGGTTCGAGGAGGCATTTACCTAAAATAGCCGAAAGTGAGTACAGACCATAGACAGTAAATAAAATGGACACAGCGACACAATAGACAGAGAGCAGTTAAGTCAATTAGAAGCATGTTCTGGTAGTGGCTGATCGTACTGCACCGCCTCAAACTGAGCTAGTAAACGTAGATGTGACGTGAGCGACCCGTCTGAAAGTTGTAAGTCTTCTCGTAGCTGTGCCAAGAGAAATCTGAATCATTCTGAATCTTGCCTCTTGCAGAGACGGAGAGCGTGAGAGGGAGTTGTCTATGACGGGTGTGCAACGGCTCTGAACGTACCCTGCTAGCAGCCCGCACGGCAGTTCGCCTATGCCCCATACCGGGCTCGAACCCGCGGCCATCTGCTTCGCAACACTCGCACAGCCCTGCCTGCAACGTACCAACCGAGTGAGCTATACTGGAGTGAGTTTTATGTACGTTCTTAACTCCGTTACACATAGGAGCAGGAGCAAATATATTGATCCGATACTTTTTATGGACTATCTATAGGCTTCTCCTGGACAATACGGTAATTTCTTTACTGTGCGAGAGAAAGTTGTGTGGTTATGACACAAACTTTAGCCTATTTTTACAAAAATGGCTGCTACGGGGTCATAACATGATATACATGATAATGGAGTATTTTATATTTTGTTGTGTGCCTCAGAATCTCCCCATAGGAGGTACGCTTTCTGGATGCTCGCTTACCCCCTTGGGACAGACAGACATTTCGGGGACCTGCTATGAACTAATCATTTGTGATTACAGCCAGGATTAAGCAGTCACTGTAAACCTATGCAGACGATCAGGATACTGTAAATCTTTTTCCCTTACGAGTCAACATTTATTGGATAACTCATCCCAATGACATCTCTCCTTACAAGGTAAAAAATAGGCAGCAAGGTAGACACGTCATCCATGAGTGTAATTGACACGTGACGTGACATTCAAGGGGAGGTCAAGAGTGCGTTTTTATGGCTAAAAATGAAAACGGCATTTACTGTAAAGAAAAACATATTCCCCTGTGACATTACCATAGCACGTCTGACGTTTTCATTTGATTGAGAAAAAAAACATTAAAAAAACGTCTGTTCATGTCTATTCCAAAACAGCCAGTGGCAATAGAAATATAATAATGTTTTTTCACTCTTGTGCAGGAAGTCACAAACATGTTTATTCTTAACTGTAACAAAACCAGTGACTTACATCTTGCGCTTGTATCCCTTCTTTGAATGCAATTATTTTTACTCAAGAGCCTTGAATTCCATTGTAATTATTTGTTTGACCTGCTGAGTGCAATTAATGGGGAACAATGATGAATTTCTATAATTTGTCCATGTTCCTAAATCGCTTTAATTATAATTAGACAGTCACACTCATCAAGCATCTTTTGATGGGGTCGAGCTGGTACTATTGCTACGTCAGTTGGTTATGTCTCTGTCCCGGCCAATGGGCTAGAAAGAACTTTGTGAAATAACGAGTGTTTGCGTGAAAATCAAATGTTATTTCTCTGTGAAAACACAAATCTTAGGCGGCCTGTTGGTACACATTTACATTTTACGTTACACTTTTCGATTGTGTGACTTACAGTTTACCTTTTCTGACGTCTGCCAAAGACGAAGCTAGGCACTATATAAGTTGAACTAATTATATAATTATAACTATATTTGTGCCTTGATTCTTTGGTGATGATTATAACAAACATTTATGTTGTCTTAATCTACAAACAAAATCATAGTTACAAATGCTGTGTCAAAGTGTCAAAATGTTAGGCTGTTGAAGGGATTTTACATCACTATTTTCAGCCAAATACCCAATAGTAGCCATCTCATGCTTGTAAAATAGACAAGTTTTTAGTAGAAGGAAATACGCATGAATTAAGTTGATCCAACTCAGAGATGCAGAAATTCAGACGTTGTTTTTTAGCCTCATGCCACATTGAAGATATTTATTAGTTAGCTAATGTCAGTTAAAGCCACTGCACTGATAACTAAATAATTGTACATTACGAATCATGAATATCATTTATTTATTAGAAAAGGAAATATTATAACAATGACTTGAGGCTTTTGAAAAGGTTGAAATAAAAAAGCATCCATATTTTGTTTAGGATCATATAAGGAAGTTGGCCAATTACATGGGCGAGAATTTAAACCACGTTGAGTGCATCTATAGCCCCTCTCCTTCGGCTCCTCTCCGCCTCCTCTCCGCCTCCTCTTTATCTTTCCTGTCACCAGCATTATTTCCTAAGAGCCATTGGCTCTCAGCGGAGTGTCTCTAGCCGGCTGAAGGTCAGTGGGCAGACAGGCTAAAATTGTACACAGCAGGAGTGTTGGTATGGAGAACACGTACAGGGGTCAAGGAAAACGTCACACTAAAAGGGCAGAATAACAATTAACAAGTCACACTGCTTCAAATCCATCGAACATTAAGACCCACTGTATGGTATTGTATTCCGAGAGATAAAATATGCAAACTGAAAACGAAACAGATTGCCAGATCAAAAGCGCACCAGCCTCCCAACAATGAGACATTATCACACTGTTTATTGATGATATGGATATTGCATTTCTCCTTGACATTTAATCAAAATGACCTCAGAGTACTGCTTCGAATTTAAATTTGAGTTTGTTTCTAGAACATGCTGGAAGGAAATTCAATTCTATCATCTTTTACTGAATCCAAGTTCTGTTTTCACACCGAATTATACACAATCCATCGTAAAAGTTCCACATTTCAACAGATAATAATTTAGTTAAAAGATTTGTTAGATGTAATGAACAGAAGGAAAGGAGAGAAGGTTTACTTTCATTATTTCAATTTTTCACTAGTATTGTAGTATTAGCAGTTTTATTGTAGTTGTGGAAATACTTCCTACTTACTGAGGAAATAGTTGTGTCCCA
>JACXGM010005536.1:0-12200 GCA_016801145.1 Umbra pygmaea | reverse complement strand
ACAGGAGCGTAAAAAAAGAAATAAACATAAATGGAGACAACATAACGTGCAAAAGGAAACAATATTGTACAATATTGTGACTGTTATTAACACTACCGGCTCCATGAATATATGCTACAATACCCGACTCTGTGTCACGTCTCTGTGTCCCGACTCTGTGTCACGTCTCTGTGTCACGTCTCTGTGTCACGTCTCTGTGTCACGTCTCTGTGTCACGTCTCTGTGTCACGTCTCTGTGTCACGTCTCTGTGTCACGTCTCTGTGTCACGTCTCTGTGTCACGACTCTGTGTCACGTCTCTGTGTCACGTCTCTGTGTCACGTCTCTGTGTCTTGTCTCTGTGTCACGACTCTGTGTCACGTCTCTGTGTCACGTCTCCCTAATTGTATCTATCATATCCCCAAAAAATCCCTAAATCTGTTTTATGAAGTCAATGAATTGTTTCATGCACTGCATTCCAGCTATACACGGGGGGCTCTGTTAGGGGTGACACAAAGTGGTACAGCGATGCATGGAGTAGATGGGTAAGGAGTTAAACACAATTTCCTCGACTCGTCACTCCTTGTGTTTATTTCAGACCTTGTGTGTAGGTTAGTTCAATCAGGGTTGTAGTAACCTCCCACATAATGTACCGACTTATGGGTTCAGTGTTGAACAAATAGTGTGATAAGAATCGAGATGGCTAGGTGACACGTGCGTGGAGGAAGCATGTGATAAATCCGCCACCATCCCACACCTCCAAAGGGGTGCAGAGGAGGCAAGACTTAAAGTGGATTTCAACATGTCAAATTGGAAGGGGAGAAACACAGAGGAAATATAAAAAGAAATAAATGATAAGGTTAAGTTGATCTACCCCTGTACAAAACAATAAGAATAATCATAATATATTCACACACAGGCATTCTAATAAGATCAAATCAGAAATGTTTTACAAGCTAACCTCAAGTTTAAACACACAAAACAACAGGCTGGAGGTTTAACTCTCACACACAGATGAACTTCTGTAAATGGACCTTGACAGCATCTTCTATGTTGCATAATCACCATTGTGATGAATAATTCACCATTGTTGAGAAAAAAGGACAAAAGCATCTGAAGGTGAGCGAGGGCAAAGCTATGTTGTCACTGGTCCAGGAACTTAATGGAAAATGGTCTGAACCAGGTGAGACTACTTAAACTGGTCCAAATAGGAAGAGCTTGTTTACATTTTTTGTTAGAGAAGGTTTTGCTACAGTGCTTTTATAATTATACTGCATTTGCTTTTTGCTTTTTTTAGTGTGACTGACATTTCTAACAGATGTTAAGAACATCCTAGAACCATTATAATAATGTCTGTATCTGCTACTGGAACAACATCACTCAGAGTGGTGTGTTTGACTCAGTCCAAATAAGCAAATGTTAACAGTACAAACGCTTTTTTTTATTTGCAGTGTTGACCCTTCTTTTTCAAGAGCTTTGCAATCTACCCTGGCATGCTGTCAGTTAACTTCTGGCCACATCCTGATGGATGGCAGAACATTCTTGCAAGATCAATGCTTGGAGTTTGGAATTTAGGTCTGGGGAGTATCCTGGCCATGGACGCAAAATGTCCATGTTTTATTCCCGAGCCAAGTAGTGATCACTTTTGCCTTATGACAAGGTGTCCATCATTCTGGAAAATGCATTGGTCATCACCAAACTGTTCTTGGATTGTTGGGAGAAGTTGCTCTCAGAGGATGTGTTGGTATCACTCTCTATTCATGGATGTGTTCTTAGGCAAAATTGTGAGTGAGCCCACTCCATTATGGAATATTAAACATGTCAAAAGTCTGTAGACTTGTAGGCAAAGTTGTGTGATTGTATGTTGAGGTTTGTGTTTGCAAAAATAGCATGCAAGTAAGGACATAAATATACACGCTTGCAAAACGAGATTACAGATTTGTTAAAGCAAACTTGCGACCACAAACTTCATTGTGCAACCACAAACCTCAACATACAACCACACAACTTTGCCTACAAGTCTACAGACTTTTGACATGTTCAATATTCCATACTCCAGTGGCTGAGAAGCAACCCCACACATTAATGGTCTCAGGATGCTGAGGATCTGATCACTCTTCATGACATTCTGGAGAACATTACATTCAAATTGCCATCATCAACACTGAGGAAGCAGACTTTGTGAAATTTTGTATTTGTGGCATTCTCACAACTTTTGACCACGACTGGTGCAACCCCAATTCGAAAAGGTTGGGATAGTATGAAAAATACAAAGAAACGTTAAACCTAAAAAGAGTCATTTGAAAGTGCAATTCACCCTGTACTATATTGAAAACAAATTATTAACACATTAAATTATGTTTTACTGTGTGAATTTAATTTATTTTTGAAAATATACACTAATTTCAAATCTGATGACTGCAACACATGCCAAAGTTGGGACAGTCGACTGTTTACCACAGTGTAACCTTTTCTTTAATAACACTAAAACATTTGGGCACATTTGAAGACACAGGCTGGTCAAGTTTACCAAGCAGAATGTTCCCCCATTCATCCATTATGCATGTCCTCAGCTGCACAACACTATTGCCTTATTTTGCGTTTTAAAATGCTTCACATTTTCAATCGGAGACAGGTCAGGACTGCAGGTGGGCCATGTTAGCACTGACAATCTATGCTTACACAAACTTACTGCATTTTCTGTCTTCAGTAGAATTATTATGCACTATGGGTTATATGTAAATAAAAATTCCCTACCTGGAAAAAAAATAAATACTTTACATGAATCTGTTGGAACCCAAGTTTGGCGTTCTGTACATAAACAGAAAATGTTTGCCTGTGCGACTTAGTCAGTCCTACAGAGGAGATGATGCTGACTATCAGCTCATTGTAGGGCTGACTATCAGCTCATTGTAGGACTGACTATCAGCTCATTGTAGGGCTATCTATCAGCTCATTGTAGGGCTGACTATCAGCTCATTGTAGGACTGACTATCAGCTCATTGTAGGACTGACTATCAGCTCATTGTAGGACTGACTATCAGCTCATTGTAGGACTGACTATCAGCTCATTGTAGGACTGACTATCAGCTCATTGTAGGACTGACTATCAGCTCATTGTAGGACTGACTATCAGCTCATTGTAGGGCTGACTATCAGCTCATTGTAGGGCTGACTATCAGCTCATTGTAGGGCTGACTATCAGCTCATTGTAGGTCTGACTATCAACTCATTGTAGGTTTGACTATCAGCTCATTAGCACTAAACTCTCTCAAGGGTTTTATCAGACACTCTATCAGACACAATTACAGTCCAACACAGAAAGAGCGTGAAGGCACCAACAGCCCACTATGATCATACTGTATTATTCTACAGCTCTGCAGAAACTGCCTCCTTCAACTTAGCATTTTTGGAAACCAGGGGTGAGGCCCATGATAACAAGATTAATAATTGATTGATTTGATCTGCAGAGTTAGCTTAGCATCAGAATATTTTTAATTTTAATTTCTTTTGTCATTTTAGCAGACGCTGTTATCCAGAGTGACTTAAAGTGAATACAGGGACATTCTTCCTGGAGCAACTTAGGGTGAAGTGCCTTGCCCACGGACATAACGACATCTGGCACAGCCAAGAACCGAACCGGCAACCTTCTGTCTACTAGTCCAACTGCAGAGCCATCTTAAATAGCTGGCCCTGATGAAGACATGGATGACCCCAGAAGATCTTGCCACTCTGCGTGCTCCGTCATATATCTGTGTTTTCTATTAATCTGGCCATCTTCCCTCTCACTCACCATTGTCGTCTTTTGAATTACATGCTGTCAATGTCACTCGTCCATCCAAGCCTAACATTGTTATCTATCTTTCTCTGGGTAACCTTGGAGACTCCCTGAATGAGCTTGACACCATCATTAGCTCATTTCCTGATGATGGCCTTATCACATATTACTGCCTGACATTCAAATATATATTTTTCCACCCCTTTCCTCTTTTGAACTCATACTTTCCCAGTCCCCTCCTTTTCACAACTAATACATTTAGTCTTATCTTTGATAAATGCTGTTTGTCAATTCATCTCACTTCTTACATCAGTTATCTCTTCGCCAACCCTTTCTATTCAGCCCTACTCAGATGGCCATGAGCTGTCACAATCACTCTCTCCTACGTTATCCTTTGGCCTTTTGACTTCTGATTCTAACTTTTCTGCCCAACTCTGCTGTCTCTTTACATCAGGATACTCACTGTCCCCTTTCTCCCAACTGGCTCCACCCTCCTCCCCCCGTGTGTAGCTAGGTGACTACGAGATCACAAAACAGGGCCGTGGGCAGCTGAGCAAAAATGGAAGAAATTGAAATGACAGCTGAGTTACAATCGCGTCACTCCCTCCTCACTTCCTCAAGATGGCCAGAGTCACTCCACTTTCTTCCTTTTCCTAAACACCTCAGCAGGCTATCTCTGAATCACTTTCTCCACAATGCAATCCAGTCTGGCTTAATGACGGGCCACAGAGGCTCTTTGCACTACCCAAGCTGTTTCTCATCTGTTCTTTTTATCCTATCTGGAGCTTTAGCCGATGGGAACGATCAGATCCCCCCTCGGTAGGGTCACTCGACTGGGTCAAATACATAATTGTAGAGTTGATGACACTAAACTACGTTTTCTTCATCCCTTCTGAAACCTACATGGCAGAATCCGCCGCCTCCGTTTTGGCACCCCACCTCAACCCCAACAAGATCAAACTGATTTTCTCCCAGCGACTAGCCTCTCTGCTACAAAACCGCTCCATCACACTTGACAACCTCACAGTGCCCTCTTTCCAGAATGCTAAGAACCTTGACATTACCCCAACACTCGATCACTATGAAATTCTCTAACCCAGCCTATCCAGAACTCTGCAGCCCACCTCGTGTTCTATTGCCCCAACGTCTCCCATGTAAACTGGTTCCTCTGCACAGTAACACCTATTTTTATTTGAAGATCATAGGTTCTGGCCACAATATGGCTACTGACTCAATACGTTGGGTGCTGGCTTACCTACAGTGTTAACCTTAAATATCTTCTACCGAGCCTAAAGCAAAGTTCACATGATCAATGACCTAATCTGGAGAGATTCTCGTCATTTCAAATGAGAATATATCCCATAATAGGCATCATACATTTTAGGGTAAAGAGGAAGATTCACTAGCTCCTCACTAACATGCACGCAACTAAACTCACACGTGCACAAACACACTATGCATAAACACACACGTGCACGCAATTACACACGTTTAATGTGACAGATTAAAATGATCTGTGGCAGGGCTGCATTACCGCTAGACTGCAGCAACAGAAATGAACAAGACATACGCCAGCTATCACTGCAGGCTGTGAATTCATACATTCAGTACCAAATAGTGAATTATTGATGATACAGAGATTCATTATAGTGAAAACATCTAGGGTCCAATGTTCAGTGTGACAGACGTAGAGAGGATACAGACGTTGGTACTGAAAGACAAGTGTGCTGGGTTCAACTCATACGGCAGTGCACCTGTGTATCTGAGGTAGTAGACAAGATGTCTAGAACTTTCTGTGACACAGAAGTCTACAATGTGGAAAAAATTATAAATGCATTATCTGGAGTATAGGAATGGCTTCTTAATCCTGGAGAAATGGAGAAACTCGCAGTCTCTAGTGCAGGTGACGTGGCCAAATCTGTTGAGATTTGGGACCTTTATTCCTACTGCAGGCCATGCTCAAATTCATTCATTCCATTTTCTTAAATGTGATTTGGAATGCTGACTATTCGAAGAGCGTTTGCAGGTGGCCGAATATAATTTGCAATTGTCTAGTTTGTTAACATTTTCATTTTAGTTATTTAGCAGACGCACATATCCAAAGTGACCTATAGTGAGTGCATACATATAGAAGCAAATAGTTGAATCAACCACAACTCAGTAGTAGGAGCATTCAATATTTAAAAAAATGTATGTTGAATTGATGACAAATAAGAAACCTTGGGCCAAATAAATCAAATGTGAACATTCAGATAGATAGGAGTGACATACTACAGTAGCCAGAGATCAGATTTGTATCCAATATAGAACCACCTATGAATATAGTTTGTAATATGGCTGACACATCTGATTTCATTATTGTTATGTCTGTTTCGACTCCAGGAAACAAATCTAATTGAATCAGAAATTGACAAAAAATATTGTTTGAGTTGCTTTAATCTGCCAGAGTGTATAACCCTTAAAGGTAGACCTGTAATGGTTGTTTAATGTGACTGGCCTATTTACCCAGTTTATCAGCCAGTCACCTAAGCTGTGGGTGCAACAAGGGCAGTAAAATGGTTTAATGGCTGATTCATCCCCCCTCGGATCATGCTATGGAAGAAGGAAAACATTCCAATATATTTAAGACAAGCTACATCTTTAGTCACAAAAAAGCAAATTAACATTATTTTCTGTTCTAAAGGAGATAATATGTTGCAGTACTGGAACAAGCCAGGTTTTTTTTCATACAAAAAGGATTTTGTCCAGAACTGTTGTAATATTACAACTTGTGAAGCCAATATGGTCTCTCAGCATGATATCTGAATGTTCTATTTACCCTTACCGATCATATCGGTGTTGTCATAGCTACAATGGCTTGGCAACCCAAAAGCAATTTTCCCAGAGACAAGAATAATTTTGTGTGTGCGTGTGTTAACATGTGGATGTTTGTGTGCACATGCTTTTGTGTGTCTACGAGCCAGAAGGATATAAAGAAGGACAGCACAATGGAAGACCCATCACACAGACCTACACAGACACACACAGACACACACAGACACACACAGACACACACACAGACCTACACACACAGACCTACACACACAGACCTACACACACAGACCTACACACACACAGACCTACACAGACACACACAGACAGAGGTGTTAAAAGTACTGAGTAAAAGTTATTTCTGTGTAACTCGGAGTTCACAAGTTTTGGGAAGTCCCTACTTAAGACAAAAATGATCAGGTAAAGGGTGTTCATATCTTAACATTAACCTATAAAACATTAAAAGTATATAAATCATGGTCACCGGTAAGATACGAACACCCTTTACCTGATAATTTTGGCCTTCAGAGGGACGTCCCAAAACTTGTGAACTCAGAGTTACTCAGAGTACTTTTACTCAGTCCTTTTACCACCTCTGCACACAGACCTACACAGACACACACATACACACACAGACCTACACAGACACACAAAGACACACAAAGACACACACAGACACACACAGACACACACAGACACTTACAAACACACACAGACACACAGTCCTACAAAGACACACACAGAAACACACACACACACACAGCCACAAACAGCCACACACAGCCACACAGCCACACACAGCCACACACAGCCACACACACACCTACACAGACACACAAGACTTCTTCCAGGGTGTCACGATTGAGATGTGTGTTGAGAGAGGTAGACCCAGGCATGTAGATGATTTGTAGTTATTTATGTACAGTAGACAAGTCCAAGAAACAGAATACAGCAGGGTGATGGCAGAATGTAACGAGGTTGAACAAAAGTATGATATTGCTTTCAGGAACAATACACCAGACACAGAGTGTACGCAGAATTCACAACTGTCTAAACAGGAGTGCACAACAATTATCAAGCACTATGCTCTCTCGTGGCATAGAGCACGAAAAAAACAATAATAAAGAGTGTACGCCTAAACACTCAAGTTGCACTTAATACCATACCCCACTCACTTATAGCACGTTCCTACGGACTTCAGTTTTCCCCGGTGACATTACAATAATTAATCGCACCTTCCTTCTGTTCACCCGATCCTATATAAAGTAGTGCCTGAGTAAACCGGCTGCATGTAATCAGCAATAGAACACACCTGCCTAAGAATACCCAACTTAGAACAGACTATCTCTAGGTTAAAAGGAGGAAGGGGCCACACTTACATTATATACATACTGTATATTCAATAACCCAATACATATCAACAACATAATTCAACAGTACATACGTACTGGCATTAATGAAGAAAACACAAATATACATGATAGTTCAGTTTCATGCCACCACTCCGTAATCAGCCCCTAGGAATCGTGACACTGGGTTTGTCCATCCATTGTGGGACATGAATGTATTATTTAATGCTGACCCATTTTGTCATGTAATGCAATAATCTCTGCCCAAGAAAACATGTGCTACTCTGATATTGTCTCTCTCAGTGACTGTGTATCAAAAATATAGTTAGCTTCATCTGAAGTGAATTCATTTTCCACATGCATGAGGACACAGACACAAACATAAAATACTGTACATACACATATACACTTGTGAATGTTTATGCACCATGCTCAAAACATACAGGGTAGCTTTTCTAGACATTTGGATGCATGTTAGTGATGGTGTACGCCAGCCGCGGTCGGTGAATCTTAATTGGGGAGGACGGGCTCGTATTACGCTCAGAACCGGAGTGAATGGAATGTGTGCAAATCAAAAAAACAATTGGTTTTGTTCGTTGCGCACCATTCCATTCACTCCGGTGCCGAGCGTAATACGAGCCCGTCCTCCCCAATTAAGATCCACCGACCGCGGCTGGTGTACGCTGGACATATGAAACAGTCTCCAGTAACAGTAGCCACTTACTACAACTTCACAGCTAGAACTAAACTGCACTATCAACCATTGGTCTCATAAGACCAGTAAAAACACAACATCTTCTTACTGTGAAGTATATTATTTCTGTACTACATGAACAGTGTCCTGTTTTTCTAGCGTTCATCTGACATTTTCATTTTTTAACCATCCCTTTTACACACAAACACACACAAACATTTTAATATTTTATCCAGTCAAAAGATGAATATCATGACATGGGCAGATTCAGGAAGCAACTTTTTCCACATCGGTCCTGCAATCTGGATGCCACATGCTGACAGCCTCTATGTTTTTGGTCTCAAGGCCAATCAGACATGACACAAAGGGACCTCTATTTTTAGACCTTCTGAGCAAGGTCCACTTCATGTAACGGTGAAATGGAACGCAACTTCCAGGAAGAGCTCTTCCTCCAGTCATCCGTTCACAACCTGTCTGGTGTTTGGTACACTAAAGGACACTGTCATCCATATGAAATCAGGCTCTGCTCCTCTGAGAGCAAAATGTTTGTGATTGTTAACTATTGGTGTTTCACCTCTCACTGCAAGAGCGTATAGGTTAAAAGTGTAATCTAGCAATATACAAGCCCTTTTCTAAACTGATCTAATTTACAACACCAGAAACAGATTCAATTTAATTTCACTCAGGTACAGAGTAGGGGAAGGTGGGGTACGATGAGCAGTTTTTTACTTCCGTTGAACCATAGCCAAGGGATTGTACAGTAAGATAGCAATAAACCTAATGCATGCACCACAATTTCAGGTTGTGTGGCATCAATTGATATATATATAAATATTATAACTAATTGGTCTACAGTTCTGAAACCTAAAGATGGTTTGCCAAATCTCTTGTATTCAGAAATAGATATGGAAATCTTAAATTTAATGAAACTTTTATTATTTTGAGGAACATCCACAGATTATTTGAGTGTAGACTTTGTGTAGATTCTCAACTTTATGTTTGACATAATAGCAAACTTTATAGGCTATAAACATGACATAACACTGGTTGAACTTACCCTAATGCTCTGGCTCATTTTGCCCTGCAGCCACCATTTTGGGAAAAGTGCTTAGTCTAGCAACCCAGAGCTACACTTTAAATAATTCACTCACATGTTTTTACACACTGCAAATTCATCAACTTATCTGATATAATATTTTAAACTGAGATAAATTACTTTTGATATGAAACTGATTATACCTGATATGCCAAAAAACAACTTTGTACCACTACATCCACTTGGTTCTTTGTTCTACAGCAAGATGAAAATACAGAATGCTAATTAACTTTAGAGTCACATGACAAAAAATGTGAATAGTTGCCCAGATAAAGGTGGTGGGTCAACTTACCCCCATGCCTTCTTACCCACTCTCCCCTACAAAGAGTGGTCATAGTTTGGGGTTTGTGTATTTACATGGAATTCATAAAATCAAGTGTAAGCAAGTATACAACCTCTGAAATGATTTATTTATTTTACATTATTTGCTGAACTGAAGGTAAAATAAATTCAGGGGTGTACTTCACAGCTCTGTAGATGGTTTATGCTTGACTGGTCAGTTGAATTGTAATGACGTTTTTCATCAAGCTGATTAATGGGATAAAGAAAATGGCACAGTAGCAACTTACAGTAGCACAAAAGGATGTTCTGTATAGGTTTATGTTTGATACAGGTACAAAAGCCAAAACAGGCTATAATAGTCTATACAGACAAAACTCTGTATACAACAGTGGAGTTGTAATTTCAGATGTCATGAGAAACATTAATGAGAGAGTAGAAACCCAGTAACTATTTACTGTACGTACACACCGCCACAGACTTGAGCTTCCAAAGTTACCGGAAGTCATTCACTTTCAATGGAAGCCAGCTTCTCTTAGCTGCAAGGACCGGCAAATCAGTCGGCGTCGCGTTTTGGGCGTTTTGGGAGTGTTGAGCGACCAGAGTGTCAAGCAGAAAAGTTGAAGTTTGTTCAACTTTATGGTAAAGAGCTATGACGCGGTTCAGCGGCTAACGACCAGCAACCAATCGAAATATAGATGTCCTTTGATGACGGTCCTGGAGTGTGTCATGAACCCAACTCTCCGAGTCCGACGTCGACGTCTTCTCCGCAAATACAATCAAGCAGCACCAAACACAACAACTTCCCGATGATCCATAATGATCCAGTGATACACATATGAGGATGAGTTAAACTCTTATTGGAAATATGTTCCCTCAATTTAAGCGGGAATGCAATTCATTTGCTCACGATATATTTAAGGCTACGTATGCTAGTCCTGCCCTATTTTTTACAGTCTGACCATACCACGTCAGAGCGGCCAAAGCGCCCAAAGCGTCTAAAGCTTCCCCATACTTTTTTGACAAGCGTCCTTGACAGGGCGTCCAGAGCTTCTTTGGAAGCTCAAGTCTGTGGCGGTGTGTACGTACAGATATTGGGAGCAAACGCATGCCCCAACGCGCAAAGCATTTTTAACACTGGACATGGACATGGGGCTTTAAAGGCCTCGGCACCTGGGATGTGGTATCCGGTGCGCCCCACCCAAGGTATGGCGCAAGCATCTTTGTGGAAACACAAATCAGTTCCCCTGCTATTTTGTTTTATAGAACGATATGACCAAAAACTATTATCTGATTGGTTGGTCAGCGGCTTCTGGGCCAAAGTTCAAATTATTCAAGAGGTCAGTGGATTCTGGGCCAAAGTTCAAATTATTCAGGAGGTCAACAGCGTCTGGGCCAAAGTTAAAATTATTCAAGAGGTCAACGGCTTCTGGGCCAAAGTTCAAATTATTCAAGAGGTCAACGGCTTCTGAGCCAAAGTTCAAATTATTCAGGTCAACGGCTTCTGGGCCAAAATTCTAATTATTCAAGGGGTCAACGGCTTCTGGGCCAAAGTTCAAATTATTCATGGGGTCAACGGCTTCTGGACCAAAGTTCAAATTATTCAAGGGGTCAACGGCTTCTGGACCAAAGTTCAAATTTTTCAAGGGGTCAACGGCTTCTGGGCCAAAGTTAAAATTATTCAAGGGGTCAATGGCTTCTGGGCCAAAGTTCAAATACACAATGAAAGAACATTTCATTCATATTTGCCTATTAATGACAAATAAAGTTACAGTTCAGATTAACAAATGTGCTGCCTGCATATTCAAATCAGCTGTAAATTCAAATGTTATTTTGATGTAATGTTTCAACTTATTATGAAATTGAATCTTTTTTATATACATTTAGATTAGATGATAACTCAATCAAAATAAATATTTTTCATTGGAATTTAGATGTGATTTAAAATATCTGAAGGTAAAATAATTTTACCAGTGAGAATCCTTAGAACCCACTTTCAACAATCACACTGTAAATACAGGCAATCTTATTTCTTATATTCTTATTGAGGTATTTAGATCTGACGTCAGCCGCGGTCGGTGGATCTTAATTGGGGAGGACGGGCTCGTATTACGCTCGGAACCGGAGTGAATGGAATGGTGCGCAACGAACAAAACCAATTGTTTTTTTGATTTGCACACATTCCATTCACTCCGGTTCTGAGCGTAATACGAGC
>JACXGM010005535.1:0-34930 GCA_016801145.1 Umbra pygmaea | reverse complement strand
ACACATGTATATACACATACCTAACACATGTATATACACATACCTAACACATGTATATAAACATACCTAACACATGTATATACACATACCTAACACATGTATATACACATACCTAACACATGTATATACACATACCTAACACATGTATATACACATACCTAACACATGTATATACACATACCTAACACATGTATATACACATACCTAACACATGTATATACACATACCTAACACATCAAAACCGGGTTGCTGTGGAACTTGAAATGGTAACTGTACTGGTACCAGTCTACGCACATCAGATAATTAGTAACATGAACTGTAAAATAAGAAAGTACATCAGTATGCTATTCCTTTATTCTCATATTGACATAGATTAGCCTATATACTACAACAGCATAATAGAATTACTGAAATTGAATTATGGCTTTAGATATTTGTGTGCCACTACAAGATTTTCAGTGTTTCCATCTGGCCACCCTTATGAAAACATTCTTGGGGCGCCAATGCCACAGATAAAAATAATATTTGTGCAAACAAGTCATTCAGTGGCAGAGCAGCACAACCTCCAAGCACAGACTGGCAGATAGATATGGAGCAAAATAAGTTAGCTTAGCACTGTTCTGAAGCATCCTGATGTCATTTCCACTCCAAGACTGCAAGAGGAAAAGCAAGTAGATGGGCAATGGAAGCCTATGGAGCAAGATGGAAACGAGGCAACATTCTGTGTATTTTCTCATAACTAGGAGAATTAGTGTCATATAGCGATCCAGTATTCCTAGAGAGAAAGCCCAGTAAGTAACATGCACAGTGTTATTACCATTTCCATGATGAGGTGGCCACACACAAAGCACTTCTCTGCTGTCTGCTGAAAACCGGAGTACTGTGGAAAATCGAGAAGAGACTTATTGTGTTTGTTAGGTTTGTTCACATGTAGACATGTCCTGCTTATTCAAACATTTTACATAGATATGTAACATTTACTATGTGCTTTTATTAGACCATGAGTCTGTAAATAAAGAAATATATATATATACACATGGCAGAGATAATTTTTAATATTTACCCTAAACACAGAGAAACAGAGAAATTCTTTTTGAGAATCGCCGAGCCATGTCAAAAAGAATTTCTCTGCATAGGATGATGTATGTTATTCAATGCATATGATAAATAAACCACTTTGACTTTGAACACTACAGTCCATGGGGATGTAGACCCAAAGCACAGCCTAGCACAGCCTAGCACAGCCTAGCACAGCCTAGCACAGCCTAGCACAGCCTAGCACAGCCTAGCACAGCCTATATATGGCTCTTCCCCATTACAGCAC
The DNA here is from genome assembly GCA_016801145.1 of Umbra pygmaea. Classification (NCBI taxonomy): domain Eukaryota; kingdom Metazoa; phylum Chordata; class Actinopteri; order Esociformes; family Umbridae; genus Umbra; species Umbra pygmaea. The sequence continues at coordinate 33,606 of JACXGM010005535.1, read as the reverse complement.
CTTACCACACCATTCTGCACCTATCATGGTATGGATGGTGTACCCACCTATAACCATCCCGCTGGGTAGCGCACTGTACCGGTATACATTAGGAAAAAATACCTATTACTCGTCCATGAAGAAGCCCACTGGTGTGTGGGGTTACAAACAGTGAAATTGAACAGGCAATGTCTGTTGGTTTCTTTAATTGAATGACACATTTCCTTGAGGTTTCAAGGAATTCCTGGATTGTAAATAAAAATCAATTTAAACAGAAATTGCAGCAATCACAGGTCTGTCTTTGATAACTGTCATGAATTTTAGCCTTTGCTTTTGTTGGTAACAAAACACTACATAGTGTAGGGAAACATATGAATCACTTTTCATTTTTTTTTATAGAAATTGGTCTTACACCTTTATAAGCATGTTTCTGAAAGAGGAAGTAGCCTTCTCACTAGTGAAATTCTACACCCCTATTAAACTGAAATACTTCTCTATGCAAACAGTTGTTTGAATCAGACTTACAAGTTGCCTGGTATTGTTGTTCTACCAATCGATTTATTTATATTTTCTGTAAATTTTTGATGCATACAATTTACAGAAACTATACACGTTATATAATTGTGCAAATTCAATCTCTCCCTCTGTCAATCACAAAATCTTACAATGCCCAAACCATTCTCTGATTGGTTGTGGAAGGTCAATGGAAAATAGGCAATAGTGGCTGCCGTCTGAATTGGTTGTCTCCCTAAGCACGGCCTATAGAGGGAGCTGTTGCTCTCTTTACTTTGATGTGAAAGGAGACTACGTTTGTCTCTACTTATTTATGAGTAACATGGACAACCACTGTTATTCACTTTGACAATTCCTGTCATAGAATTATGTCATCAGAGTACTGTAGCCTACTAGCAGAAACAATAGAAAACACATCCAGCTATTAGTTCTCCACCTAAAAGTTAAGCTTAGACCAGTTTCACATGAACACAAATGGACATATACCAACTTGAGGTAAAGAGTATAACCTTCCTTGGTGTAACATCATATTGAAGTCAATGAAGGATTTAAACTTGAGTTACTGATGCATTATTGTCTGCAAAGCACACGGCCCAGGGTTCATGAACTGAGAAGACGTGGGTAGTGGACAGACGCAGCAGGTCAAGATGGGGTAGTGAGTGGTGGGTGCACTGCGGAACAGGGTGACTCCAAGCCTCCCCTTCAACCCCCGGGCCAGACCATCTGCCAGCCCGCCCCTCCCCCATCTACCCCAAGACAGGGCATAACTGGTGGTCAACACTCAGATGAAGCTAGCTTTGTCACATCCAGTATGACAGAAAGACACTACTACACTTTGCTCTTCTTTTCTGAGCCAATATCAAATCTGTTTAGAGGTCATGGAGTACTGTCCACCTGTGTGTAAAACTGAGTAAGAAATGGCAATTGGAGTACGTTAATAACGAAAACCATTAGTACTAAGAGTCTTTACCAGCTTCCCACTGTTTGCAGATTTGCTGACATCTACTGGAGATCAGCACATGGTTAATAACTGGTGTCTGTGTTCCATTGCGTCCTGACCAACCTGGGCAGATGGGCGCATTATACAGGTGTCCCCAGCTGTCCACAGCTACTCCCCTCCTGCTCTAATTGTAAGTGCTAGAAAGTAATTGGATGGGAGCAGCAGGGATATTGTTCTCCTTGGGGAAATTTGGGAAATTGAGGGGGGCTGCTTAACTTTAATTGTAGCAGCACAACTTAAGTTTCCTCTGGAGAGTTTTCCAGTATGCATCCCTTAGCCCTGAAAGCTATCATCAAGGGGTGACGGTGTGATTGAGAGATAAGGAGAACCTCGTAACATACGCATCGCCTTGCATTCATAAATGGAACCGGAACATGAAATCACACAAATAAGTATGACTAAAACAAACCTAGTAACTTACCAGGAAATCTTCTTCACAGTAAACCTTGCCATTGACATTGTAGAAAGCTTTTCCTCTCAGCCGTCTCCCTGGAAGAGAATACAAATGCCTGTGAGAAATACAGTATTTATGCCATTTAGAAAACAAATCTAATTTAAAAGTCACAATAAAACAATTTATTTTATACTGAGCTTTTAATTACAAGGTTCGTCTCGAAGTGGCTTTAAATAAATTAAACAAAAAACGACAAGAAAGGAATTTCAAAGTTATTGGGTGAGGGACCTCTTCAGCTTCACAAAAACAATCCTGGAAAGTACTTAGTTTAGAAAGTTACCGGTGCAACATGGCAGGGATGTAAAATCAGACATACAGGTCACAGAGTGCTTCTTTAGGCACTGGAACGTCTATAGGTAGGTTGAACCATCAACCAGCACCTCACTTACACCTCAGTGATGGTCAAATCACCAGTAAGACCAGCACAATTTGGCACAAGTCCATGAAACCCAACCTACAAAAGCCTCTGTAACCCCCTCACACTGCAGTCCAATACCCTCTAGTAATCCGGGGTGAGTGTTTACCTAGCAAGTTAGCTAGGCATGCCAAATATAATCTTACTCAATCTTCCGTAGGTCAGATGTGTTTTAAAGTTGTAAAGAACAAGTAAACTGAAACATTTCAAAACCTGTAATTAAGTGAACACATCAACATGATAGCTTGTTTTGCCCAAATACAACTGTATGACCCAAGGTAGTATTATAATATAAAATATAAAATCTCCGAAACCGGAATGATTTCACATTCTTTAGGACGAAGAAACAAACATTTTTGGATGTGGAATTTGATCAAGCAAACGATCAATACTGCCCCACCATACCGACACAGCCCACAACGCTTTACCCCCCACCCCGCTCCCCTGCCATTGTACAGATCTCACACAAACGTAAAAAAGATGTTCTGGTCCAGCCATGCCCATACTAACTGGAACTTTGACCCACAGAACAACTGAATCCTACAGAATAATCTCCTCTCTATTTGTCAGCAAGCGTTGACGTCTATCTCCGATTGGTCCTCATTCAATCCCACCAGCCTATGGCCTTTGCGGCCCCAGTGATGCTTTTCTGAAAACCCATTCAAATCCCCTAAATAGCAGCAGTAGCGTCTTCTCTTTCTGGCAGCACAGTGACTTTACCCCAAACCAGCCTGGCAGACGCAGCATATGGAACCCATAAATCTGCAGGATCAGTCACAGTTAATTGCCATCCTGAGCTACTGCTGATTTTATGGGTGTCCCGTCCTGGGAAAGACATGTCCTCCTTTTTACACCCAAATATATGGACTCCCTGTATTTCAGTGTCACAATGCTGTCAGATGGCAATACATGACCACTTATATAAAGATGCTGTAGCAGCCAAAGACCTTTCTCAGACTTTCAAAGAATCATGAAATCAAAATGCAGGCGTACGCGTTGCTTCAACCCACTGAGCCCCCTTTCGACAAGCTCATGACCTGAGACGCTCACGCATGAAATGTAAATTTTAAAGCCTATCTGCATATCATTTACATGTTAGTATTGTCATGACGATAACTCTTGTTATTGTGAATAGGCCCTTAAGAGTTAAAGGAGGGGGAAAAAAGTGTATTTCCTGTTGAGTGAGGACTAGCGCTTGAGAACCTCTTAATTCAGAGTGACTAAACTTGTAAAACCATTACATACAAACCAACAACACAAGAGTGGGCTCGGGCTGGGGCACGTCGCTGTGTGTTTGTCTGGCGGCCTTTGCTCTGGCAAGTGGGTCTGGAAGGTGAAACACAAAGCCCTGAGCACTCGCTGGCTGTGGTGCGCTGCTAAGGGAGCAGGCCGCCTGAGCAAACGGGGACATTCTTTCTGACTGAGGTCACTAGCTGGTCCCATTGAACCCCCTTCCCCACCCCCCCCAACACCCCCCCATTCACTCAGAAAGGGGGATGCCCCCCTCCTCCCTCTCTTTGTTGCATGAGAGGAGGGGTGGATACAGTGGGCTCAGGGCTCATCTCATCCTAAACTCCCTGACCATGAGCACGGTGGAATGTGACATTTTTTTCATCGAGTTTCCAGACCAAATTGCTCTTGGATTAGAATTTTCCTGATTCAATCAGATTTTAATGCTCATCCATTTCTCCGGTATTGACCTGCTGTTTTTAGGGACACTGCATTTAACAGACAGGGGCATAAAAGGCTGAGCATCTTGAGTCACACAGCTAGATATTTCACCGTTCATTAAAAGGAGCACAATAGGAGTTTATCTGAAAAACAATCCTTTGTGAGTCACACTCCAGTCTCAGTCAGGACCAATGTGTTTGAGTCTGGACTAGCCATGATGTTTGGTAGAAGAACTCTGAAACAGCTAACTGGTACCCCTGGCGCCAATTAGCCCCAGTATATCAGCATGTCATTAGATTATGACATCACTCTAAAACCTTTGAAATAACAACCAAACATCACAAAGACCTTACTGTGTACTGAAATATTAATTACATCCATCACTGTTCTTACATTCCTCAGTCACAGTATGTAATGCAGGAAGTGTTAGTTTGTTCTCAGATAAGGAGCTCTAGTCATTATGGTTTGTTCTTCCATCTAAGGGCTAGCTCTTTGTCGTCGTGCCCTGAAAGGTGCAGAGTCTGTAGGACAGCGGTTAAGGTTGGGTTCCTATCAAATCAGATTTTACTCTTCATGTACTGTACACAGTTTACAGCAGCAGAATGGTGCTGAGATTTACGCTCAAGACAATGCAGCCAGACAGAGTGCAGTTAAAGGAGAGGCAGACACTATAATGCACTGCACAAGGCCATTAGTCCAACTGGCCATGATAACATCTCTGTTGTTCATATGCAACCGTTCAAAACACAATAGTTGCTGAGGCAAAACTTGAGATGTTATAAAAAATTGTGTGGTGGTCTAAGCTCCCACATCCAGGCTACACATATCCCATGGCAATGAGGGTTCAACCCCTGGGTTGGCCAACTGTCTGTGCCCTTACTCTCTGGCTCCCCCTACCTGTATCTGTAGCTCCTGCTTCAGCATGTACTGTTAATAAAGAAATATATATATACACATACATACATAATAAAAAAATAATAATGCTTTTTCTACACTATATAATACCAACATGTAAACAATGTCCTTTATTATAGTCTTTTAAATAAAACTGTATGCAACGTTTAATGTCTACATGAGATTCCTGAAGGGCTGCCATATCAACAGGCAGTGCTCTCAGGTTTCACCACACCCACTCTTCTTCTTTCTCCGCCCATCTCAAAACAAGTGGGTCTTTATCACCTGCAGGCAGGCAGTCTGTTGGGGATCTGAGCTGGAGGTGGTGGGGGGGCTGGCCATGGCTGTGTGTTGGGAGATCGGAATGGGAGATGAAGGCAGGACCACAGCCAGGGGAAGCAAAGGCTGCTTTTACAAACAGATAGACTCTCGAATCCGCTCGAGCTGAGACAAAGTAATTTCCACACTGTTTGTTTTTACACTGTCATGTCTTCAGACCGCAATCGCGCATTTGTGGGTGTGTCATTCAAGACGTTTTGAGCTGGTTGCCTGAGCACTTTGCTCGGAAATCAGCCCAGCCCATTGACTTACACATGAAGAATTTCCCCACAATACACATTTCTCTTGGGCTGTTTGCAATGCCCCAGGTAGGATCTTTAGAATTCTTCCTGTGCGCTACCTCCAGAGGTCACGTGGAAATAATTGTGTCTTGTCCAAAACTCGGCTCGAGCAGATTTGAAAATGTTGCTGAAATCTATCAGCGTAAAAAGCCTAAAAGGAAGGTGATTCAAGCCGGCTGCACATCCCAGCTATCAGTTGCAACGTGGTTGCCAGAGCATTTAGCACCTCCGTTGGGGGTAGCAACTAGTTACTGGCGTGAAAACAATCTCTCAGAGAGCCTGGGTCTTCAGGCAAAACATTTTCTGTCATCACAGCAAGTGTCAGTGGATTCATGACAGTCGATGCTGAGATATATTTTTCAGAAGGACATTCAATGCTCAAATATGAAGTATAGATTGGAATCCTTACACGCTAAAAGAAATGCGTTTTCTGGCCTACCTCAATTAAAGTTTCAGGCACCATAAGAATTGCTAGAGGTCATCAAGGCCAACCATAAGTAATGAGGCAAGGCAACCACATTTATTTAGGCAAAGCAACCAAATATAAGAGGCAAAGCAACCAAATTTAAATGAGGCAAAGCAACCAAATTTAATGAGGCAAAGCAACCAAATATAAGAGGCAAAGCATGTAAATTTAATGAGGCAAAGCAACCAAATTGATGAGGCAATTTTTTTAAAGAACCTAGTATCGATATTTTCATGTCAGTATCAATTCTGAAACAATTACTTCAGGATTGGAGCCCTATTTTGTGTATATACTTGTATGAATGCAATGTAAAATTAAAAGTGATGGTTGACAGAATATTGCTCAGCCCGTATGAATTGGAGGTTGCTAGATGGTACTGAATAGCTGTCGATCAACTATGGATGATATACTAACAAATTGTATCGGTAAAGGATACAGTGAATGTCTAAGCACAGGCTTTCTGGAGGTATTTGTCAGATGGTTGATGGAGCACTAACTAACTAGCATATATCTTTTGTGTTTGTGCATATTGTATAATAATTGTGCATTCATTTTTAAACTTATCTGTGACAGATTATGGTTGAAGCTGTACCTGCTGCAGCTAGATATGACATATACTAGTGATGTTACCCGTGAACCCCCTGCTTCGAGGAATGTATCAAAAACATGAACCAGTTTGGAATGGAGCTTTGTATCAGAGCTTGATTCGTTTTGTGATAATCACGTGACCAGTGACGTCCGAAGCTTCGTTTCTCACACACAGCCACGTCCATAGAAATCAAATAGATGTAATTTCTATGCCCATGTCACTGCTTTGAAGTTTTGAAATCAAAGCTTTAAAGTTGTGCGACACGGGGCGTGCCTTTGTGGGATGTTGCAGTAGGAGTCAGGAGAGTTAGTGAATAGCGAGATTATAACAATTATTATGGGTGGTGAAGTGGTCAGCAAGAAAACATATATGCTCAGCCCTGGAAAAGTGGAAAAAGTTATATTTCTGAATAAAAAAATACATTTAATTTCTATTCCAAACACTTGTCACCAATCACATATTATAATATAATATCCCCGTGACCTTTCTATGAGCACTGTTATTGTCCATTAGTGCCATCACTGCACTCTAAAAACAAATGGTTCAGGGGTTCTTTGCAGTGTTTAAGGTGCTATATACAGTGCACTGCGAAAGTATTCAACCCCCTTAAACATTTCAACCTTTTGCACATTTCAGGCTTCAAACATAAAGATATAAAACTGTAATTTTTTGTGAAGACGCAACAACAAGTGGAACACAATCATGAAATGGAACGAAATTTATTGGATATTTCAAACTTTTTTAACAAATAAAAAACTGACAAATTGGGTGAGCAAAATTATTCAGCCCCTTTACTTTCAGTGCAGCAAACTCGCTCCAGAAGTTCAGTGAGGATCTCTGAATGATCCAATGTTGACCTAAATGACTAATGATGATAAATAGAATCCACCTGTGTGTAATCAAGTCTCCGTATAAATGCACCTGCTCTGTGATAGTCTCAGAGGTCCGTTGAAAGCACAGAGAGCATCATGAAGAACAAGGAACACACAAGGCAGGTCCGAGATACTGTTGTGGAAAGGTTTAAAGCCGGATTTGGATACAGAAAGATTTCCCAAGCTTTAAACATCCCAAGGAGCACTGTGCAAGCAATAATATTGAAATGGAAGGAGTGTCAGACCCCTGCAAATCTACCAAGACCTGGCCGTCCCTCTAAACTTTCAGCTCATACAAGGAGAAGACTGATCAGAGATGCAGCCAAGAGGCCCATGATCACTCTGGATGAACTGCAGAGATCTACAGCTGAGGTGGGTGAGTCTGTCCATAGGACAACAGTCAGACATATACTGCACAAATCTGGCCTTTGTGAAAGAGTGGCAAGAAGAAAGCAATTTCTGAAAGATATCCATAAAAAGTGTCGTTTAAAGTTTGCCACAAGCCACCTGGGCGACACACCAAACATGTGGAAGGTGCTCTGGTCAGATGAAACCAAAATCAAACATTTTGGCAACAATGCAAAACGTTATGTTTGCCGTAAAGGCAACACAGCTCATCACCCTGAACACACCATCCCCACTGTCAAACATGGTGGTGGCAGCATCATGGTTTGGGCCTGCTTTTCTTCCGCAGGGACAGGGAAGATGGCTAAAATTGATGGGAAGATGGATAGAGTCAAATACAGGACCATTCTGGAAGAAAACCTGATGGAGTCTGCAAAAGCCCTGAGCCTGGGACGGAGATTTGTCTTCCAACAAGACAATGATCCAAAACATAAAGCAAAATCTACAATGGAATGGTTCACAAAAACATATCCAGGTGTTAGAATGGCCCTGAATCCAATTGAGAATCTGTGGAAAGAACTGAAAACTGCTGTTCACAAACGCTCTCCATCCAACCTCACTGAGCTCGAGCTCTTTTGCAAGGAGGAATTGGCAAACATTTCAGTCTCTTGATGTGCAAAACTGATAGAGACATACCCCAAGCGACTTACAGCTGTAATCGCAGCAAAAGGTGGCGCTACAAAGTATTAACTTAAGGGGGCTGAATAATTTTGCTGTTTTTTATTTGTTAAAAAAGTTTGAAATATCCAATAAATTTCGTTCCACTTCATGATTGTGTCCCACTTGTTGTTGATTCTTCACAAAAAATTCCAGTTTCATATCTTTATGTTTGAAGCCTGAAATGTGTCAAAAGGTCGAAAAGTTCAAGGGGGCCGAATACTTTCGCAAGGCACTGTAGCACCACCACCACCATTTAAAGAACCTGTTAAGCCCAGTTTGTTTCTTCAGAGGTACTTCAGCGGTTCTTTGGGGTGATTAAGGTGCTTTATGGCACCTATTATGGTTCTACATAGCACCATTTTTAAAGATAGGTGCTATATAGCACTTAAAGTGGTTCCCCTATGATTACAAGCCAATGAACCACTCTTAGGGCTATTTAGCACCATTTGTTTTTAGAGTGTGTTTGTTAACTGTCACAAGCACTTTCACGGTCCCAAAGCATGTCCTTGCCACTGTCAAAGCACTTCTCACCTTTCGCCTGGCAACACTATTATGACAGCAACGCAAACTCGGATTATTGTTATTTCTAAACAATAGCGCTCATTTTAATTAATTGCAATAATCACTGTTGATTATGCAGTTGTATCGTGTGTAAAGAAACAATATGAGCATGTGATAGCAAAAAATAATAATATAACAGGTTTTTAATAACTTTTTATTAAAAACACTAACAAACATGATGTTTACACAATTTGACTGAATATATTGGCAGTGTCTCATGTGAAAACACGATTATATTTGAAAAACATTCACTAGAGTCTGTTTTATCTAACAATAGATTTTTGCAACACATGAACATGGACCCACTACCTATCTACAGTATGCAATGAATTAACAATGATTACTGTAATAAATTACGAGCGCTATTATTTTGAAACGGAAAATCCGAGTTTGTGTTGCCGGCAAAATATATTGTTGCCAGGCGAACGTTTCTTGTCTATTGCTAGCGCCGGTGCTGAACTTCCCCAATCAATGACACAAACAATGTGTAAAAAAACACCAGACTGGCAGTAGACTACATGTCAGACTGTTAGATTGCTCATATAACCTATGCCTATCTCACCTGTTTAGTTCAGGAAACAACGTTGCTGTAGGCTACGTACTCAATTAAATCTCAAAAATGGGTGTACAATGTGCTGTTCATTAATTTCCCTCCCAAATTGATGTACAAAACACAAGACATGTTCACAACCAAAATCCTGACTGTTTTTTATGTGGAAAAGGTCATTTATGTCATTATTTATTTATTCGAGAATTGTTGACAAATGTGAAACCTCCCATGCATGTATTGATTTCTCCCTTCCCAATTCCCTCTCTAATTCTGCCTTGTCAGCAGCTCCTCAACTCCTTGTACAGCTCTGTGGGATGACGAGAGGCGCACACATGGTTCATCCAACCACATGTCGCCCAAGCCGCAGATTCTTTTCGCACTGTTCGCCCAACACGAAAGCCTTTAGTCAGAGCACGCGCGGGATGATTATGTCACCAACTACACTTCCGCGATTGAATTTACAGGCCCCGATCTGCACACGAGGAGTCGCTGTAGAGCGATGTGGCAGGATAGATAATCTGAGTTATCTAACCCAAATCCTGGGCAGCGGTGTGCTAATTTGTGCTGCCTCGTGCAGGAGGTCGGCGGAATGTCAGAGTACCCATAGTCAGGTTCAAACCACTGACTATCATGATGTAGACTGTCCTGCAATGCCACGTGGAGCTCTTTGACAAGACAAGGCTTAATAGGAATTGGAAATTACATATTGGGACAAAAAAGACGAACGGGGGAGACCCCCACCAAAAAAGTCCCTTGTTTGTTGTATGTGTTTATATGTGTACGTGTGTATGATGTGTGTGTTATGTGTGTTTGCTCAGAGCCCATGGCTGCCCCCTTCTGATAAGCAGTGCTGGTATAGTGTGACTGTCTGATTGAGGTCCTCATTGGAAGCCCGGCTGAAGTGGAGGGGGGTAGTTTGCATTCCTGGCCATTTCATGAAAAAAGGGTGCAACCATGGGAGTAAGCCAAGAGGAGGGCTCTATTATTCATGGTAAAACAAAGCCCAAGGCTACCAGCAAGCAATGTGTCAGCCATCTGAACTCTCTCTCTCTCTGCTGTGGAACGCCTGACTCTCACTGAATAATGTTAAAATTGGCACATTTTAGTCCAGACGTTTAAAAGACAAAAAAGTTTTGCTGACAGCAAATAATCACTAGGTTCTGTTGTGATATTTTCAGGCCCTTTTGAACTAAACTTGTCAGAGTGTTTGAAAACGCTTTCGCTTATTCATTAGAAATCCAACAATACATTACTGTTTATGTAATCTCAAGAGCCACAATGGTAATTGTCTACTTACAGAGACGGAATAGTAAACGGCACAAAACCTAGTTCACATAACAGAGAATTGTAGACATAAAACGACCTTCCCAGGTTTTTAGTACAATTTGGAATGTCTGAAACAGACTTACAGTATATCTCTCGGGTCTGCTTTTCAAATCATGTCAAAGGAAATCTGTAGAGAAACCTCAGGATTACAGACACTGCCCCTCATTCTTCAACCACACAATACAGCTGAAAGTATATGTATTCAATTACATGGAAATTATATGCATTTCTTCCGAAGCCAAGGGATCAGTACCCATGTACATCAGAAACATGAATGAAAGCAACCTTGCTCCAATCTCACCTAAGCTCTCCTCTCTTGTCTCCACTTGAAACAAGAGAGGAGAATTGGTATCAAGCAAACCCACAGGTTTCATGCACACAAACAGACAAGCATACACACAGACACAAATGGGTTTAACAGACACAACCTATTTATAAGCCAGTCATTTCAATGAACTATCCGGTTCTCCATCAAACGGAAAAGAACAGAGAATTTGGCAGACAACTCCCAGAATACACTCTGGCAACCAGCACCATTGTTTTGTTTCAAAAATATGTGCTGTCGTGATCCAGACGTTGAGAAGGACTAGCAGACAGAGGGCAAAGTATGCACTTACCACAGGAGCAGCAGGTGAAACAGTTGGTGTGGTACAGATTCCCCATGGCCTGACAGGCTTGGCTAGCTCCGTACACGCCCTTCCCACACTTGATACAGATACCTGCAAAAGGTGACACCAGGGTTAACATCCATGGACATAATCAGCGTTACTACCAGGAATACTGTTCATGCTAGTTTGACATAAGTACAGCGGTGAAATACACACATTTCAATATACAGTTCTCGAATAGTCATGTCGTATTAAAAACCATCATGTGCTGGAAATGTGTTTGCTCAACTTGGTGGGACTTTTTGTGTCTGTAAATGAATTGTGTGAGATTAAGCTATTAATATACCATTACACAACCTTTGATAAAATAATTATATTGAGGTAAACTTGGGAGTAACACAATGATATTCTGTGGTCCTCCCACTGCCACTTGGAAAGAATGCAGCTCTTTAAACCGTGATCAACCGAAACTCACATTGTTATCACACACTATATGGCCAAAAGTATGTGGACACCTGACCGTAACACCTATTAGAGCTTCAGGCGCGGTTCCAGGGGGGTGGCAAACACGCTCACCTGGCAACACTATATTATGTCGGCAACACAACAACTGATTCTACCTTTCAAAACAATAGCGCTCGTAATTCATGACAATAATCATTGTTAATTCATTGCATAGATAGTTGGTGGGTCTATGTTAATGTGTTGCTAAAATTAGTCTGTTGTTGGATAAAACAGATGTTAGTAAATGTATCGTGTTTTCATGAGACACTGACAATATATTCAATCAAATTCTGTGTGCAACATCTTCATTGCTGTTTTCAATTAAACCTTGTAATTGAAAACATGTAAAACGTTTTTTTTGCAATGAATTCACAATGATTATTGCAATGAATTAAAACAAGCACTATTATTCTGAATGGACAAATCAGAGTTTGTGTTGCCGAAATAATATAGTGTTGCCAGGCTAACGTGTTTGCCACCCTGCTAGAACCGCGCCTAAAGGGCCTGTTAGACATCCCATTCCAAAACCATGGGCATTAATATGGAGTCGGCCCCACCTTTGTGGCTAGATTTTGGGGTGTAGTGGGAATTCCTGCCCATTCAGCCGAAAGAGCATTTGTGAGATAAGGTACTATGTTGGACAAGGCCTGGCTTGCAATCACCATTACAATTCATCCCAAAGGTGTTCAATGAGGTTGAGATCAGAGCTTTGTGCAGGCCACTCGAATTCCTCCACACTAAATTCATCAAACCATGTCTTTATGGACCCCGCTTTGTGTACAGGGGCACAGTCATGCTGATAGAGTAAAAGGCCTTCCCTAAACTGGTGCCACAAAGTTGGTAGCACCCAATTGTCTAAAATGTCTTTGTATCCTGTAGCATTAAAATTACCCTTCGCTGGAAATACGTTGCCTAACCCCAACCCTGAAAATTAGCCCCAGACCACAATCCCACCTCCATCATTATTAGTGATGTCCACATATGTTTAACTATACTGTTCTTAAATAAATTAAATATATGACATCAATGTTGTGAAACAGTATGAAGAGAAAGGCTGTAATTCTGGTAATAAGCACAAGGTGGGTGATTAAAAAAGTATTTGATAGGCATGAGTGTATTTGATTGGTTGAACAGAAAATGTGCAATACGCATCAAAATGAAATTAGACAGGTGCATAGATTTGGGCAGAAATAACAGCCTCTAGTCACTTCCTATAGCCTGTAATGAGTGTTTTTGGATTCTGGATGAAGGTATTTTGGACCATTCCTCCTTGCAATCATCTCCAGTTGATGGTTGCTGAGCAAATCACCCCACAGATTTTCAATGATATTCAGGTCTGGGGACTGGGATGGCCAATCCAGAACATTGTACTTGTCCCTCTGCATAAATGAGAGTACATTTCAATTTCTGGTAGGCATTAATTTAATAGAATACAACTTAGAAACAAAAACAGTGTTGTTATCAATGAGTAAAAACAGAGAGTATAGCCTAATCCCTATGCAATTACATTAAAGTAAATTACATTGTTGTTTTGAACGAGCAGACAAATTTCCATAAAAAGTAGAGCCCCAATCAAGGCTCAATCCACATGAGCAATGGCAGTAGCTGACACTGGAAATGAATTTCCATAATATATTATGCAAGCACTAATGATAGACCAATTTTATCGCCCGGCCGATATATCGGGCCGATATTTGCGTTTTTACGTGTATCAGCCGATTCACGGCTGATGCAGTTTGCAGATTTTCCCAGCATTATTTACAGACAGGCATTCATACAGGCAGCTCTGTGTTGCTGGAGAAGCTGCAGTTCATGTGCAGGATGCAGACCATGCACTGTCCCTTGTTCTACCTCACCTGTTTTTACTATTTGTTAAGTATTGTTTTTTTTGAAGTTCAATAAATGTGCCTTTTTTAAATTGAGACTTGTAACATTTGTTATAATCATTGTGTCATTTTTATTATGTAAATGGAGGTAGCAAAAGCAGTATTGGCTTTTATGTTGAGTTTTTAGGAGTATGTATGTATCCAAAATTTTTATAATGTATTAAGAGCTTGAGTTGTACCGAGTTTATGCTTCATGGTGTCATGTCAGTGATAGTAGAAAACATCCCCAGTAAAATCTACAAAAAAATGTAAGCCGTTCAAATGTTTGATAATGACCTGTTTGCCTTTATCTGTGAAGGCTTTTCCTATTGTGTTTCATATCCATGTGTTATTGCATATTTTTTCTATGCATTTTTTTATATTGTTGTAATACACAGTTCAACAGTAAAAGTCTAATCATCTCTCTGTATAAATAAATACAAAATAATGCCACCCGGACTTGTACATGTATATTTGTAATGTGTGAAAAATATTGGGGGTGGATAAAACAAAAACACAATATATTCATATCAAGGACCTCATGAAGAGTACAAATAACCGTGGCTTTTTGAACAGTGCCAATCCTTCTTGGAATGCTGTCATACAAGTCCTGAATTGTGTAGTGGGATGTGGCACCATTTTTCAAGAAGAAAAGCCTCCAGTTCTCTGAGGGTTAAAGGAGGTAGACATTTTTACTCCACTTCTACATTGCAATCCAGAACTTCAGTGCTCAAGTCCTTCTGAGCACCATAACTTCCCATTAAGTTTCAATGATGTTGGGGGCTCTGCATGGCATAGTGGGCTAATGGCCAATTCAGACTTCCAGGCGCGTGACTAGTTGAAGCAAACATAATGCAACGTCACTTTTCTGTGTTTTGATGGGTTTGAGGTTCAAACGAGTGGTTGTCTTCAAGGTGTGAAGGCTCATTATAAAAGCGATAGCCCCTATTGTTTTGGTATCATCCCCCACCACCCCCGTCTTTTTCTGCCATTGCGAAAGATTAGAAGTAGGAACGCACAACTTGTGTGACTGGGGCACCAAGGGCATAGGAACGAGTATTGAGGGGGAACACCATATATTTTTCACAAATTGTTCTAATTATTGAGGGGGACCACATCGCCTGTCTTTAACATTGGGGTAGGTATATCCCACCCCATCCCCCTTGTTCCTACGCCCATGTGGGACACACAAACTCGCCAATGCGAACAAGGTTCTGTTTTCCGCTAAGACGCTGCTTTGCAGGACAGCAAAGTTATGGTGGTCATGTGTTGGAAAGTAACCATGCCTTCCTTGAATTTGCCTGGAGCTCCAGCACCAGGTGATAAAAATTTGAAGCGCTGCACGGGATAAGGAATAGATAGGTCGGATTAACATACTTTGCTACTTCGCACTCCAGCAACTGGTGTGCAGATAGGGCACCTGTGAGTTCTATTGTGGAAGTATAGTTAATGAATGTATGTATGATCTGCGTATGTAATGACTAACGTGTTCTGTGTTCAACGAGCAGTGTGATAAATATCAGTTGGGGGAATTATGTAAACACCCTTCACCATCCCGCACCAGTTAATTGAGATGCAGAGTTGCGGACAAAGAACTAGAAACTTCTCGTTATCACTATATGTTTATTTAACTCATTTTAATTCAGTATTGACCCTTATTAGGAGTGACAAAGGTAAGGAATCAGAAATGGATGAACGTTTGGATACCTAATTGGACTGAGTAATGATTCCCACTCTCTTGTCACACAAGATGGGCTCCGCCGAGGTCACATTCCAGAGCGTGTGCAGGGTCAAAGCTTGGGTGGGGTGAGTCCAGGGTCACCACGCCTACAGGACAGCCCAACTGGGGCTGACTTACTAGAGCACCCCCATAATGTCAGTAATGAAGACGGTGTCATTACATCTTTAGAATGACGATGTGATATCCTATTTCTGACATTATTAGTCAGGCCAAACATAACTGCAGCACATTTTAGTTGTAGTTTTTATAAGCAAATAATATAGTTATTATACACACACGTTACATGTGTGACAACATAACAAGGACGCAGTAACGTACTTCAAGCAAACATGTATTCCTTTCAGCGAGAGTAATTTGTAAATACAAGTTCAGCTAGACCAAAGTCAAATATTGGCATTTCCTATTGCACACTACACTCATGATTGTGTTCCTACACTCAGTAGAAATAGAAGAGAAATGAGGACTAATGTTGCTAGTAACAATCAAGGCAAATTTTGAATAATCTTTACAAAAACAAACAAGATACCTTTGAAATATTCAATACATTTTTATTTTTTTATTTTTTACAAGGTAAACCAATTCATATTTGCAGACTACCTGGGAGCAGTTAGGGATAACTGTCCTTCTCACGGTCAGAACGACAAAGCTTTAACCTTGGCCGTTAGGGGATTGACTGGTGTCAATCCTTATGGACACCAGTCAGATACCCTAACCACTAGGCCACATGGTATAGCTATTATCCACAAGCATAGCTATTAGCAAGTAGATTACGTAACGTCAGCACAGCTGGCCAGATTCTCTGTCTCAGATTGTATCCTATTCACTTAAAAAAGAAGCAGCAAAACATGCTATTTAACAACATGAAGAAGAAACCGTCTCAAAAGCAACTGTGGGACATTGCAGACCTCAACTTGTTTTTCCTCTTTGTAAAATAACCTACAAGATGGTGTTTCTGAGTGATCTAAATCTCAGATCTGGTCTGATAAAACTGTACAAATTAATTATTCCTTTTCATCACCTGAATTCAGGCAATTTTTCTAAATTTAGATTTTTTCCATTTCACCCAGCTAATGCAGAACTACAAATTTTGATTATAATGAACACTTACTAATTTGATTAGCTAGAAACAGGGGTGTTGACCACCTGCATATTACACAGCCTGTTAACTGGAGGGTGTCCAGAGGGTGTCCAGAAAAGCACCTACAAAAGTCCTCGAAATCAAGTCCATGGAGTGCAGATAAAAGCAGATCTGAACACTATTTGCTGAATCTCCACCGAACTCCTTGTTTGCAGACTGGATTGCCTCAAGTAAACAGCAAGTTAGTGGTGTTAGTCTTGCAAGCCAGACCGCTACTCCTGCAATCCTGGCTACAGTATAGACGTCTGGGCAACATTCAATGAAAAGGTGACGTCACGTCTTCTAGTAATTCGTAAAATGTAAACGTTGTTAGTCTGAAGAGAACACTCACTGGAATTTTTCTTTCTCTATTTCCGAATGTGCAAAAAAACTAGCACACTACCCACAATGCAATGGTTTACTATGACAAATCAGCATGAACGCTGCCATCTCTGTCACAATGCAAACTGTAAGGATGCAAACAGCTCTTGGGTGTGACAGACAGGCGATGGTGACTAGCAGAGCTTTCCAACCAAACAGTTACCATGTCAAGACTGAAGACTCGTGAGAAACAGATGTCATCTTCTGGATACGCCTGAAAATGGAACACAATGTTTAACTTTTTTCCCCCACCAAAAGACTACTGGACTGAACTTAATTTCTATTAGCCCAGACAGTCAGTTTTGTATGTACTGGTGTCGTCGAGGGCGTTGTAACGGTGCCCCCTTCTGGACTGATGGGTTTTAATCCAGGCTTACCACAGCCCGGTTCCATGTTGTCTGCTTTTTTGTTTCACCTGGACATTACATAATTATCATGCAACTTCTCTTAGTTTCAGAGTGAACCATACACAGCTGTTATCTTTAACATCCTTATCCACTGAAGATCTTGGGTTTGTGTTAGTTGGCGTGGTACATTTGGATACTGACATTACACAGAAAGGTATCCACTTTTTGACCCCACGTATCATTTTGCTTGGTGAACGTTATTTATTTAAATAAACCTTTTATTTTCATCATTCGCTATTGCCTCCAGTTATTCCCGTAGCGTTTCCCTGGTGGTTCGTTCACGTTACAGAACAAACCACCATTCCTACATGGAGGCAGCAGGATTAGTAGTGCATTCCTACTGCCCGTCGAGGGTTTTCACTCCCTGGGATTCAACCAACTCCCGGACCGGTCAGTGACTTAAGCCTGTCTCTCACTGAGAGATATGACGGAGACCACAAGTTCCTATGGGAATGCGAGAGCTACATCTCGCATATGGGTCTCCGCTTAGAAACCCACAAGATGGCTGTCATGGGAGCCCAGACGTGAATAGCTATACAAGATTCACGAGTCTACTCCAGGCTTTGTTTCACGAGTCTACCACCAGTTCCAATGTCCAAGAAGGTTATTCAGACACCGGATCCCAAGGTTCTGATACCGCAAGCCAGCAAGTTCACCCGGCTAGCTTCCCTTCTGGACCTACCTCTACCGGTCTGCCTATCACTGCAGCGGCCACTTCAGCCCCAGCCGTGGCTTTCCAGTTTACGAACCTCCCAGCCAGAGCCTGGGGCCATGACAGTGTCGGAGGCCCAGACCTCCAAGCCAGAGCCAGGGTCCACATCCCCCACGCCAGTGCTAGAGACACAGACCTTCCAGCCAGAGCCCGGTGCCATGCCACCCATGACCACTTCCAGGGGTCCAAACCCCTGCAGCCGAGACCACTGGGGCGCTGCCCCCTCAGCCAGAGACTGCTGCTTATCCCCTACTGCACCACCCATGAAACATGTACCAGCTGCCCCGAGTCCTGTCCTGTAGCGCTCTTACAGCTGGTTGCCGCTGAATATGGCATCGCCCCCCGTGGCCAGCGCCGCTGGCTCCACTCATCTGCCTCTGGCGCCCCCCTTCCCTTGGCCGCACCTGGTGTGTTCGCTGGGGTCATCCTCCTGGCGGGGGGCTTCTGCGGGGGATGTCCCCTCCCTGGGCAGGTTCAGGCTGTCCTCCCTTCTCGAAGCATGGTGGTGACATCCGGGTCATGCTTGGCTGGGATTGAGCCTTTCGGGTGGGGGGGGGGTACTGTAATGGTGCCCCCTCCTGGACTGATCGGGTTTGGTGAGTGCAGGCACACCACAGCTTGGTTCCACGTTATGTCTATTTTTCTGTTTCACCTGGACGTTACACCTATCGATTTAGGAAGAGTAATATTTTGACGTATCCACCCTTTTGACTCCACATAGTAGTTTTGTTTGGTGAGTGTTATTTTGTTTAAATAAACCTTTTATTTTCATGTTTTGCTATTGCCTTCAGTGTTTCCAGAATGCTATAGGAGTATTAGTATACTCTAGTATAAAGAGCCAGCAGATGTTGCAAATTGAGACACATGCGTAACACACTTACAAAACAAAGTGATTTTCTTTTGTTTTTAGACTGAACCCATTATTCTTTGCAATTTGGATGTATTCATATTGAAGGCCTTGCTTCATAGTAGCAAGTCCCAGTAGACCGACTACGGCAAGAGGTGTGTGCGTCTTCCGAAGTACATTCCATGGCATTCAGGCTGCTCGCTCAACCGTGCAATATCTCTCAGAATCCTTGTGCACCAGAAAGAATCCCCTTTCTACCACAATTGAGCTGATAGAGGCTGAATCCGCCACCAGGTGGCCCTACAGCCTGACGATCAAGGCAAGCCAATTCAATTACTAACCCCCCAACCTCAGATGGGGCATGTCAATGAGGCATGGGACCCCCGGGCTAATCTGAAAGCCATATTCTGAGGTACTGTTGTTTTTGTTTCACAAAGCAAGGTGCACGAAGACAGTGCTGTACAAAATAAAATGTACAATTATAAAATTTATAAACATTGACTCTTTAGCTTTCCTTTGACATGTAATGTTGTGCTCCTATGAACTTGAAGGAGGTCATGGGTCTTTTGCAGAAAAATGGCACAAATGTTTCTTGAACTCACTGCCCGTCACTGGTTGCACAAACTATTATTTGACATATAATTTTTCTTTCACTAATCAACACCGATAATGGCATGTCCTGAAAATGTTATATGGCGTTGATTATAAGGTACCAACATACAACGTACCATCGTACTAATATTGCACTACTTAGAACAGTTGGCTAAGTGCTCAAAGTAGATACAGGTAACACTGAAAGCCTCCATAAATGGAAGCCAAAATGCTGCCAGTGCCCTCTTGATCTGAGGTTGCTCGGACATACACTAGCAAAATTCTACAAAGGATTGGAGAGCACCTGTGTTTTATTGTGGGGTGTCTGTTGGGGGGGTGATATTGAGAGGGATGTAGACTCCCACCACTTGATGATATCTCTGCAAGGCAGGTCATTATCATGACCTCCACCCACTCAGTCCCAGTATATTGTGCATTCTCCAGACAAGGTTCCTCCTCCAACTATCTCCAATCCATTTTGCTGGATTCCAGACGAATGCACTTGCCTGAAGCTTCCCCTGTCTACCATGGTATCTGAATACAAGACAAATAGTGGTAAAGATGTTTGTAGAGTCTGCTGATTATGACGAGTGGTAGAGCCACATTCTTTAAGGCTTTGCTGAATTATTAATTATTATTAATCATTTAAACTAAAGACATTGATGGTAACCAAGAAGCTATTTTTGTCCGAACATTGTTCTTTCTTTGCTATTGTATTCTATAGTAGTTCATTAACACTGATTAAGCTATTAGTTACTACTTCTTGTTATTTACCTACAGTACGGTCATCATAGAATTGTTCAAAATAATGTAAGAATATGTGCCTTACATCTTTCTACGTGGAAGTGAGCCAGGTAAAAAAGAGTTTGACAGGAAAAACTAAACAGAATAAGAACATAGTAAAGTTGAAAGTATATTTTCAGTGTTACAAGGTAAAATTGTTCAAATATCTTGCTTTTAATTCCTCATCAGTCAGGATGTGCCAAATTTCATGTTTCAGTCCCATTTGCCATTGCTTTTAGCTAGCGATCCCTGTAGCTAGTCTTAATTGGAATTACAAACTAGCTATTATCTAGCTATCCCTGTATTATGATACACACCCACCGTTGACTTGAGAGTATGTCTTGCATTATCGTAAATACTGGGATAAATTCACAGGGTGAATGTTCTAAGCAGAATGTCTGTGCAATATTCTAACAGAAGTGATTTTTCAGTATCTCAGATGTAATCATGCCAAATTTTAATATTTCTAGACTCTAGGCAGGGTGAGTTGACAAGGAATGCTCGTGAAAATGGAGTGTGGGTAAAATTTTAATATAAACAACAACCGAACGAATGGATGCTGCGTGTTTTTTGTTGCTCCTTTCAAAAAACAAGATTACCATCTAGGAGGTGTGGTTTTATATTGCAGATACTGATGTTTAGCCTCACGAGACACTATATAAAATATATCATGATCACTTTCTCAAAATTGACAGAAATCTAACCTTTCAGTTCAGTTACCCATTAATTTGAATTCAGAAAATCTTGACACCATCCAAAAGTCCTTTCACAGGATGCGGTTACTGGTTTAGATGACTAGGGGACTATGGAGGTGGACTTAGGCTTATGGTGGGAAACTTCAATTTTGTCATAATTTAAACAAGATCCACATGTCTCTGGGGCAGCCATCTTGGATCCATTCAAGCAAAAACTGATTTGGAGGAACCACAATGCTAAACACATGGTGGAGAAAAAAACAAGGTTTATGTTCATTATTGCTGCCCAGAACGCAGTGAGGTCACTACGTGTGGGGATCTCTTTATCTGTCCATCTATCTACCTATATATCTATATATGAACTACAGAATAATAAATAATGTCAACATTAGCCAGCATGGTATAAGAATGTGCGCGCTCATAATCAGTAGGTATAGGTCTACTCTGTCTCCAATGTTTGCCTAAAACCAGTCTGTTTGAGAAAAAGCAGGAAATGAAGCGGAGAGCCACACTCCAAATCTCTGAAATTATGTAGGCAATTATGTTGTGTTCTGTTGTTTTCCCAGGCACGCCAGGGACAGTGTGTTCATTCTAGTCCGGCTCTACTGTTGCATGGGTAATAGCACCACTTTACCACATCCAATCTTCATTCTAGAAAGCACTAAAATTGCACTTTACTTACTAATGAAAGTGAATTTGTGATTAAGCTCATGAACTCGTATCATTGGTCTATTCGTGTATGAAATAAATATTACAGTTGATAAGCAACAAGATTTGGCAATATTAAACAATTTGCATTTGGTCTTTGTTTTGTGTATATAGAAGGGTATTTTTCTGTGCTGTTATTTAGCTTGAAGCCAGACATCCTAGCTCATAAGTCTCTACAGCGGGCCCACTGGGAGTTTAAAGTTTGGCTACTGTTTGACACCGACCATACCAGAACTTACAATCCAACCCTAACCGATTTCTGTGTCAACCAAGTAGCATTACTATACTGTCATTATTATTCCAAGCAGGTGATCAGGTTTGACCCCCACCAGCCATGTCTGGCCCATGAGCCAAGATCGTGTGCCAAGTGTCTGGTGCTGCCCGACTCCCCACTGGCTGGTTAATGAAGGGCTTTGCGGGGGGATGTGGCTGGTGCGGGGTGGGTCCGCTCCCGGGGCCTCAATGCTAGGCTGTCCCAGGCCAGCTGTTGATTCACAGCTTCACCACAACAAACAGAGGCCACACAGGGGCCTGCAGCGAGGCAGAGCAGATCAACGCTGTGTGATAGCACAGGCGTTCAATTTCTCCACTGTCACCAAGGAAACAGAGCTATGTGTGTGTGGCTCAGCCCAACCTAATGTAAGGGGCTTCTGTCTGCTGAATTTTACAGCTACAACCTCACCTGCTTCTCTCTGACAAATTGACTAGTGTCTCTGCGTCACTATGACACAGCCAGCATAATGGGGAAAAACAAAACACGGGCACTTTGTGGTTTTCATACCACAGCCATTTGTCCATCTGCACATTCCTCAAGGTAGACACAATCTGCCATTTCCTGTCAAAGGGAAAGAGTTTTCCCCACTTCATCAACAATGATTTCA
Source organism: Umbra pygmaea (assembly GCA_016801145.1). Classification (NCBI taxonomy): domain Eukaryota; kingdom Metazoa; phylum Chordata; class Actinopteri; order Esociformes; family Umbridae; genus Umbra; species Umbra pygmaea. The sequence continues at coordinate 10,791 of JACXGM010005535.1, read as the reverse complement.
AATCTCAGGCAGGAGAAATGTAGGAAAAAAAAATTCAAAGCACACTGTAGAAAGTCTAAAAAAAGAATACTTGAGGTAGGCACAGAGAAGTCTTCCAGAGGTTGCTTGCAGCAGTAGCCGACAGGCCAGGCTTTTGACAAAACAGCAAGACCAGTGAAGGGTATCTGCTCTGCTCCCTGGGACAGAACACAAGGTTCCATTCAGCCCACTCATTGCTGTGTAAACGTTAGCTCTGCCAAAACAGAAATTAGTATTTCCATGCAAAAGCCACTGTTATCTGCCACAGAGGGAGTTGTTGTTGGCATTATACTAGAATACACATGTTAGTTGTTAAGGTTGCAACCGACAACTAGATGTGACAACAACACTCAGGGACTTAAACTTGGCTGAAGACCTGATTAACCCTGGAAAGCCTGAATTGTTGTCTGTGTATGTACTCTAGCCTATACGTTTGTGCGTGTATGCATTTTTTGAAATTATTTTGTAAGAAAAGGCCACACCACGACTTCTATTTTTTTCTATGCACTGCGCAATCTTCTTAAACACCCTTTTTTTAAACTGTTTTTCAACTTTATTTTAACAAATGTGATCAGCAACCATAAAACTGGTAGTGTAGGTGTGTCAAGGCTTGACCCTTAACTGGAATGTCAAAACTCGCTATGGCTAAAAACATGTATTTCCAATACTAATGTTAGTCAGATTTTATTAAATTGCCTATAGAAATTAAATATAAAAATGCAGACAAATTCCTCTAAAATCTTTGCCTTTCACACTTCTTAATTGATGTAATTGCTTCTATATAAGAACCATGACACATAAAGTGATGTAGGGGACAAGGCAATTGGATTATTCATGAACATGCAGGTCAAATTATTTAAATAAGGAAGATTGAATTGAATATGGATGGACTTAAAAAAATTTGAACAATTCTTAATTTGTTGCCTAAAATGTTTTTTTTGTGTGACAGTTGACAGTTCTCTTGACCAATCGACTGGTCAACATTAAGAAAATTTGTTATCTTTTCATATGGACCAAACTTTTGTAACTTAACTACACACCCTCGTCTGATTATTGAAAGCACACTGAATGATGAAATAGCAAAAATATATGAAGACGACCCATTATATGCAGGATTTTACCCTTATATTTCTATTCTCCCAATTTTTTATATCCATATACACGATTGATCTTGTGTAATTGGCAACGCCACAGCAAGTGCAGAATAAAAAAATTGATCACATGCTTCATCCAAGCACATGTCATTAAGCTGATTAAATTCTTATCACACTGCTCTTTCAACAATCAAAAAATATTAAACAGGAGCATTCTGGTCACTAATCTGAATAAGTGCACCTGCCTTTGCAGGCCAATGGTGATGAGTAATGGAAACGTGCAATATAACCATTCAACGGCCACTCCATTAGATACACCTGATGGGACCCTTAGCAGGGGCGTAGCACAAGATCATGGGCTCTATGCATAGGCAGACCTGATGGGCCCCCATCCAGGTAAAATAAAATATATTCCAGACCTTTCAAGGGCCCTCTCTCCCCTTGGGCCCTGGTAATCAGTATTGGTTTTACCCCCAGTCCGACGCCCCTGACCCTTAGTACCAATTGAGCATTGTTTAAATGCCACAGCCTACCTGAGTATTGTTGCTGACAATGTCCATCCCTTTATAATCAGTGTACCTATCTTCTAATGGCTATTTCCAGCAAGAATACACACCATGTCACAAAGCTCACATCATCTTACACTGGTTTCACGAACATGACAATTAGTTCACTGTACTCAAATAACCTCCACAGTCTCCAAATCTCAATCCAATCTAGCAACTTTGGGATGTGGTGGAATGGGAGATTTGCATCATGGATGTGCAGCGGACATATCTGTGGGCAAATGCGGGATGCAATAATGTCAATATGGACCAAAAGATATGAGAAATGTTTCCAGCATCTTGTTGAATATGTACCAAGTAGATTTAAGTCAGTTCTGAAGGCAAAGGGATAATGCAAGGTGTACCTAATGAAAATGTAATAGCAAGGTGTACCTAATGAAAATGTAATAGCAAGGTGTACCTAATGAAAATGTAAAAGCAAGGTGTACCTAATGATGTGGCTTGTGAGTGTATATGTATATACTTTTTAAATATTATCCCATTCATGAGACCTGCTAAAAAATAAAATTCACTCTACTAATCCACTTTGAGAACCACTGGCCTTGATTGACAGAATGTGACAGACCTCAGCAATGAGTAAGTCCACAAACACAGGGCACAAATCAGACAGGTGTCTGGGATGAACATACATCATTTTGACTGCTTCACTATAACAATCTCGGTCTACTAAATTAAGCCCTATACTGCTTCCAAATACTATATCAACAGAAAAAATTAAGAATAATGAATATTGTCAAATAGGGGATCTGCTTTTTTAGAAACCAGACTCGAACACGCTTGAGTGTCTGGTCTGCAGTTCGCTTACAGAGACAAAAGTTTGGTGGACAACGCTATCAACAAATCTACACTATGACAACCCAATTACATACGAAAGGATACTGTTTGTGGGGGTTTTATCCAAATCTAGCAGTAGACAAACTCTCCCAGCTGAACACATCCATCTCCATCTGTTAGCTGATTCCTTATTAGCTCAAAAACAGGCACATAACCTAAAGGTGTGTATGCACATTTCAGACATTTAAACTCTCACGGAGCGCCAAGGAAGGGTGTTCCCACTTCCCCGTTACACAAACAAATGTACTTTCAACAATGCATCTCTCAAGCTACTTAAGTTGGCAGATCATGGAACCTCTGGTCAGGTTCACCAGAGGTGAGTCCATGTAATATGGAGAATTCACCTGGCGAGCAGGCTGCTGCCGTGAAAACAACCTGGAACTTGTGTAGATGGTGGTTGAATTCTGGAAACAGCGCCTCCAACCCTCCCGCTTGATATTGCGGGCTCAGCTGTTAGTAGAGATTAATTCACCTGCCCAGGGATCATTAACCCCTACAATCTGAGGTGGGATAACAAATTGACATCTAAAACCAATAAGGCACAAGGATGTGCCAGTTGGCTAAGCTTTTAGTAGATTGTACTGTGTGCATGAATATATTGTACTTTATGCATGCATGTATTGTCCTATGTGGATTTATGCAAGAGTAAAGAAAAAAGGTGGACAAAGGTTTATAGCCATTTGAAAAAAATATGTCAGTCTACAACCTGTAAAGCTTGGAGATAAAATCAATATCTCTTCCAATCATAGTCTCTTCATTAGGGATATTTTCACTGACATTATGGATTTCAATTACAAAAACAGCATGACAAGTCAATTTGAATTTTACTTTGTAAATCAACCAATTGTGAAGATGACTTACCACGTGGCTTCAGTAATATAAATGTATAGATTAAAAAATATATTTAAAAGGATTGCATCGATTTGTTTTCCTTCAATCTATTACTATTGTTGTTCTTTAATTCCAAGTGAATGTATCAATACGATTGACTGATCGTTCTAGAACAAATAGTTTGTAGGAATTACACTTACCAAAGTATTCTTTCTTCATATGCATCTCCAACTCCTTCTCAAGCTCCAAGGTGAGTGCCTCCAGCCTCCTTTCTGCTTGGCTTGGGCCGCTTTCCCGGCATGGGGTCACCTGGTAAGGAAGTTTAAACCTCTGCCCTGAGGCTGAGGTTTTCGTTGGTAGGCCGTAACATACAGATGGTGGTGATCCAGCCGTCATCTCTGTATTCATCCCATGCTGGGTTGACAGTTGCTGCGCATGTTGTGGCTGGGGCTCTGGCATCCCCGAGAGCGCCTGGACATTAATCCGGTTATGGACACCATTGGTATCTCCATACTCTTGATTTAATATGTCTTCTGGTAAACCAGTGCCCAGCATTGAGGACCTGGGCGAAGGTAGTTGGAGATCCGGGTAGGTGCTCATAGATCCCCTGGAGCTACGGGAACTTCTTGAGCTGTGGCTAGAGATGCTGGACCGGGGACTAACGACGCAGTTAGCGGTCGTCCCAGGTCTTGCGCAGCCATCCTGGCTGCAGATGCTAGACCGGGGACTTGCCACCTGCATGCCATGCAAAACTGTCCCCTCTAGTTCATGGTTTCCTGTCGGCATGTAGCGCGAATCAGAGTAGCTAGAGCGCGGACTCGTAGTACAAGAATTCTGGCTCGCTGTGCTAGATCTGGGGCTGATATGTCTTTGATCGTACCCCATACTGATACCACTGGTGCGGTTACTGCTAGGTTTACTACAGCAGTCATAGCTGTTCAGACTGGCCCGTGGGCTGGAATGTTTACTTGTGTCGCTGGCTGTGCTTGCATAGCTGGACCGGGGGCTAAGGACACTGTTCCCTTCACAATGCACCAGACTAGACCTGGGACTTGTGTACTTGTCTTGCATGGGTACCACCAGACTTGTGCGCGGGCTACTGAGGCTAGACCTCGGGCTTGCATGTTTGCTCTGCTCCTGGGAGGAGAGCGAGTATGCCGAACTGGACCGCGGGCTGGTTGCATTGTATCTGCCGTCATGGTTGGTTGTTACACAAATACTGTTGCATCTGTTACCAGGTGAGGGCACTGGCTTGTTTAAAACCACTCCATCGTACGCGCTACCAGTGCTGTACCTGTGCCCCTGAACCTCCAAGGAGTACCTCCTATGTCGCTCAGATGCGCCGCTATAACACGGCAAAGCAACTTCGGATTTGGTGCAATAGCTATCTTCGTTAGGATACACTATGTCTCTTTGAGGGGTGCAATAATCCACAGGAACGGGTCTATTACCATTTACCGGGCGCACGGGAGCCGCAGTGTACACTTTATTCCCAGACATGTAATTCTCAACGGTGTGTAGCTGTTGGTGAGGCGCAGAGTTGCCGTTCATTGTCTTAGTTTTCTGCTCCGGTATCGTTGGTGCCGAAAAATCCAAATCAGGATTGATAACCATGTCCCTCCTTGAACTGTACATCCCATCCTTGTATGCTTCATATAAGGAAAGATCGTCCATTAATTGACTCGCTCGGAGTCCCAAATCTTCTTCGTAGTGCTCCATGGCTTGCTCCAGAGACGAGGAACAAGTTCAGAGAGCCAGCCGACTACCGAGTGAAAGATAGCAGTAATTGCATTTCACATGGAAATCATAACAAAACGCAAGCTCAATCCAGACAGAGACGCCAGTTTGCTGAACATGCAATGCGCTCAAAATTATCTGCGCAGCGCATGATCCCCTTCGAAAATATAGTAAACTCTGTACAAAGTTTCAACGACAGGATACGTTTGTCAACTTCAGTTTTTGTTAAGTTGAAAGGTCTTTTTTACAGTCAATGGCGCGCTGCGCGGAGGAATTTTCCCTTGTTGGTTTCTCTCCAGTTTTCCTCAACTGTCTAGAATTCGATTTCGTTATTGGGGAAAAAAATAACAATTCAACAATTGAATCCATATGTTACATGTGAAAAAGACACATATTGCGACGACTTTAATATAAACCACACTTTAGGACAAGGGACTCGTTCGTGGCGAAGGAATGTGAGGAAGTAGACGGGGTGCGCTCCGCCTCTGGAATGTGGTTAATGCTGGAGCGAAACAATGATTGCGACCAACTCAGCAGGGGGGTGCCGGGGTTTGAAAAAGAATAGTCCCGCGAGGGTACGTTTGCATTCATCTTAGCCTTAAAAACTGCACAAAGGGCCAGTCTCACCTGGCCAAACTTGGCTCAGTCGGTTCAAGACAGAAACAACTTCAATTAATTTAAATCAGTAGGTATTGTTTCTAGGGTATGTTGAATAAAGCATAAAAGTTCATATGATGGATACAATGTACCACATATAGACCTACACATTGCTCTCGGGAGGTAGATAATGGCCTCCATTGTAAAAATCATAAACTATCCCTTTAACCTTGACAGCAAAATATTTCACTTTTTATTTTATTTACTCAAAACCTTTGCTGTTACTTTAGCTTTAAACACATTTTTATAAAATGTGTGATAATGAGCCTGAGGTAAGATTCACAAGGTTCCAGTTCGAGTGCAGTTTGAGTGCAATATTGATTGTGAACATCCTTAATAAAAACAATGTATTGTAAATACTACAAAACATTGTGACATTTACCTGTTTTTGTTAAATAAACATAATATATAAAGCCATCAGTCTATTATTCACAAATGGTCTATATAAAAAAATGCAAATGTAAATAAACATCGGAATAATACAATGTGTATCACAACTGTCATTTCACAGTGGAAATGGTTCACTCTTTATACACCTTCAATAGAGTATGACATACTTATTTATTTATTTAACTAGGTAAGTCGTCATGACACATATGGATCATTTCTGAAGTATTTATGTATGAACCCTTTAAATGTTATACATAGTTTTAAACTGCAACCACATCTTATTTTCACCAATAGAAACCTGCAACAACAGAGGTTTTATACATAACCATGTTCAGATAAATGTATGGTAAACAAACACTGAATCTAGCTGGTGATGAAGTTCAAATTTTTCAGTGGACAAGCAGAAATTAAAGCCAATCTTCCGTTCTGGCTGAAAATCACCTGCCAAAACCGAATTGCATTGTGTCTAATTTAGGTTTACACTATTCTTTTGTGTTATAACAATGACCAACTATGTAACAAATGAGAGAACTACAAAATGTCAGCAAAATTTATTGTTAAGTATCAACATTTAAATGTGCTGTTGAATTTTATCACGTTATTTCTCCCTGCAGATTAACTCCCAACCACTGGGAGGCATGAGAGGACCAGAGCCATTAGTGCAGATAATATAACAGCATCTAGTATCAGTCGCTGTAATCGTGAACCACTAGGCTTTCTTCCATGACCCCTACTCTTGAACCACTGCACAACCTCTTCTAGGTTATACACCTGGGGCTCATAACCCAGCTCAGCCCTTGCTTTTGCAATGCTGAAGTAATGAGTCACACCGGTCTTATACACCTCTGTGCGTGTAAGCAGAGGCTGGAAGTTATAGATTGGGCCAATGAGATGGTGAATCATCTCTGTGAGGAATGCAACAAAGTAAATGAGAGAGACAGGCAAACGTAGTTTTGGAAAAGTGTAGCCCAACCCCTCCACCAGAGGCCTGAAGAACTCAAAGTTGTTGACAGGTCTTCCATCTGAGATGAAGTACACCTGCCCAGCAGAGCGGTGCTGCTTCTCTGGTGCCAGAGCGTCCGCGGCCAGTTCGTGCGCCAGCACCAGGTTGTCGACATGAACAAACTCCACTAAACTTCTTGGATTTCCATAAACAAACCTGAATATCCCCTGCTCTATGTAACCAACAATCCTGGGCAAGTGCCTCTGCTCACCAGGCCCGTAAATACCTGCTGGACGCAGAGCGCAAGTCCTCAGCTCCCCTGTCCCATTCGTTAGCTCTGCACCACATGCTTTCATCACGGCCATCTCAGCTAGAGACTTGGTTCTGGAGTAGTGATCAGGGTGGAGGTGGAGTGGTAGGTAGGGAAGGCTTTCGTCGCCACACTCAATAACTTGGCCTCCAAACACTACATTAAAGGTGCTGGTATAGACAAGCCTGGACACTCCAGCCTCCACACAGGCCCTGATGACATGCTTTGTGCCCTGGACATTCACCTCTTCAATCAGGGTCCTGTTTAGCTGCTCCCTGCCAGACATGCCATAAGAGGCAGTGTGGAAAACACAGTCTACGCCTGTGACTGCCTTCTCCACCTGAACATAATCACAAATATCTCCCTTTAGGAACACAATGCCCTCCGGAACATCTAGGCTGGGTTGTCTCATGTCAAACAGGATGACTTTAGCTCCTTTTCCATGCAGAGAGCAGGCAAGGCTGTGTGAAAAGTAAGAATATAGTCATCCTGTTAATCTGGAATTGTGAAAAGGAAAACCTTGCACATATAATGAGATAATCATCAGGTATGTTCAACACATTATAACCTCGGGAAAAAAGTAACAGTAAATTATTTAATGAGCTATCATTACATTTAAGATTTAGTCATTTAAACATAAATTACTACAATAACCTCATTACAATTGTTTGTATGATTGCACCCCCTAGTGGAGATAAATAATTAGGTAGCCTAAATGTAGTTTGGACAAGTTGATGAAATTAAAGTATTCATAGTTAGGCAATAATGTTAAATATTTCTCTTTTAAATGAGCTTACCGGAAACCAAAGTATCCACTGCCACCGGTAATTAAATATGTGCATATCTGCGTCTTTTCCATGTCACTGAAAATAATGTGAATATGAATATTCCTGAAATAACACCATACAATAGGCAGGCTATCTCCCTTTAAATTTGTAAAACATAGGCCATTGCAAGAAAGAATAATGAATAATATGCTAATAGTCAAACATGGAAAAATATGACCACCTACTAGGAAACTCTTTACAATGAAACTTTCAACTATGATTCGGGTTAAGATTAGGTATTCTGGTTAGGGTAAATGTATGCATAAAGGATAGAATACTGAGATTAGGATTTAGTTTAAGGTTAAGTTTAGGAAACATGGATTATTGTGTGTGTTCCATTCGAACACGCTTCTGCTACACTACCTGGCGAACCGGAACACATTTCACGTATAACGGATTTTTGGGAACTACAACACGGTTGCAATGATGTGGCAGGTGCTGACCAATATTCCTGAATAAAATACGTTATTTATAATTTCCAAATGATACACATTTGTTTGCTTTAACACGTTTTTTCTAGCGCTATACTGTTGTCATAGACACTGACTGGACATCATAATTTACTGTAACGCCACTAATCGTACTGCCTGAATTAACTGAATCCGTAAGAAAATATTTGTGACATGCAGGCTACGTACATTTATTGGGCAGGAAACGTATAACCTTTGACGTTGAATGTGACTTTTTTAGCCACATTTCATTAACACTTTAAGACTGTAGTCTCGATAAGAACGTCAGTTAGAATATTACAATGTAATAATCTAGACAATAACAGGCATATTCTCTTGATCTGCCGTATATCGATGTAAACACTAAGTTAAATGTTGAACTTACCAGGATTGATCTTGGTGCATGCTTCGGCGTGATAGGCTGTTTTTGTAAACGATAACTTTGGGCGGACCTAGTGAAATTCATAAAAGGAACTACGAGCGGTTTCATACGCAAAAATCCCAGATTATACTTCTGACGTGGTATGTATCTACTTAACTTACCTTTATTTGAAAGTTGGTAACGATCTAGAAATGGGCGATACCACTCATTTCCGTTCGAGATACGTATTATTATAATACCAAGGCTAATATTCCCGATATCAATACCGATATTGATACATTAAAAGTCATACATGAAAAATGTATTCGGCCTCGTCATGTGATTGTGTTTCTCGAGTGCCCATGGTATTCAGTTTCTCACTCCTCAGCTACTAATGCAAATTAGGTTTCACCGAATATATTTAAATTTACAAATATAAAATTAATAGTATAAAATAAAAAACTAGTATCGATGTTTTCACGTCTGTATCGATTTCGAAAAAACATTCCGGATCGGATATATCTGTATTTACCGATCCGTCCATTCCTAGTTAAGAACAGACTGCATGTTGTGATAGGCTACCAGTCTACAAATAGCTAATAATGAATAGTTTGTATGGTACACACGTTTGGTACTTAAGTAGACTGTGTACAGTTGAGGCATGTGTACAGTTGAGAGACCTTAAATAACTTGCGTGAGCAGCAAGCACAAGTTATGATTTTTGCTGTGCTCATGTATTAGAGTCCTCTTTGATCGTGGGAAATTTGAACAACGGACGCATCTCCGATCCGAAGATATCAAAAAAGATTCTAAGGTAAAATGTTCACTTCATCATGTACTCTCTACAATTAATAGCTTATTACGCATATGTAACTGTTAAACGTAATTGGTATAATCACAAACGTTATTTTGTGCCTTAAAACCTGGCATATTTCATAGTATCATGTGCGAGGTGGCCAGCGGGGTGCAGATGTATCAGATGAGACATCAACTGTCCCCGCGATTTCGTTCTATTACGTAACACGCTGTTTAGTTTTTCAGTGTTTATGATAACAGTTTAAACGTCGTATTTTGCCAGCATAGCACGCAAATGAAAATAACATTTGATATTTTTGATATTTAGACTGTGTATTATTAATTAATATATTTCTAACATGAATGTTATAAGGATAGCTATGCTGTTTATGATGTGTAGCCTGTATGTGGACTTTTGGTTAATGTTTGTTATACCTGTTGCAGGTTGCCCGCTACAGAGCTAGGAGAACGAATAGGGGAGTGCCAAGATACCTATTAGAAAGGGCCTCAAAGGTAGAGGAGGGCAGATCAACTAGGAATGTAGCTGAGAAGTTCAGGATTCCTGTTTCTTCACTGGCCCGATTTATGGGGAAACAAATGCGAGAGCTTGCTGATGAGGGCCTAGGCCTGCTCACTAGGGCACAATGGCTGCAATCAGGGTTGCCAGGTCAAACATAAATTTCTAGCCCAATGACTACTCAAAAACCGCCCAAAATGCCTTAAAACTAGCCCAATTTGTTTACGTTGCCACAGAGTAAAAAAATCCAATACTTTTTTCCGCAATGTACATATAAATGTGATTTTTTTTACCCTATTCTCTTAATTTCATATACTGTCATTGACTACTCTCCCTCTCTTTCATACACACCACGCAGTAGCTCCTCTCATACCTGGCACAGGCTGCACCATACAGCATAGCTCACATTTATTTATTTAAAGGAAAATGCTGCAGATGTGGTTGTTTAAAAATAGCCCAAAA
>JACXGM010005534.1:0-34932 GCA_016801145.1 Umbra pygmaea | reverse complement strand
GGAAGGGAAAGAACACATCTCCTCCAGACAATCTCTCGGGGTATCTAATGTCCGATTTACAAATGCTGTTGGCGCACCGCTTTACCGTCCTGCTTGGAGTCAATTTTTGTCGGACCTGCTCACATTGTTACGGTTGCTATGATGTGTGATTGGACAATGGCAGTTTTGGGGGAGGGGCCGGCGATAGGTCAATTATTCACTGCCTCTGCTCAATACTTTGTTGAAGCACCTTTGGCAGCAATTACAGCCTCAAGTCTGTTTGAGTATGATGCTACAAGCTTGGCACACCTATTTTGGGCAGTTTCTCCCATTCTTCTTTGCAGAACCTCTCAAGATCCATCAGGTTGGATGGGGAGTGTCGGTGCACAGCAATTTTCAGATCTCTCCAGAGATGTTCAATCGGGTTCAAGTCTGAGCTCTGGCTGGGCCAGTTAAGGACATTCACAGAGTTGTCCTTTACTCACTCCTTTGTTATCTTGGCTGTGTGCTTATGGTCATTGTCCTGTTGGAAAATAAACCTTTGCACCAGTCTGAGGTCCAGAGTGCTCTGGAGCAGTTTTTCAGCAATGATGTCTCTGTACATTGCTGCATTCATCTTTCCCTCAATCCTGACTAGTCTCCCAGTTCCTGCCTCTGAAAAACATGCCCACAGCATGATGCTGCCACCACCATGCTTCACTCTAGTGATGAAATTGGCCAGGTGATGAGCGGTGCCTGGTTTCTTCCAGATATGACACTTCCCATTCAGGTCATAGATTTCAATCTTTGTTTCATCAGACCAGAGAATTTTGTTTCTCATGATCTTAGGAGTCCTTCAGGTGCCTTTTGGCAAAAACCAGGAGGGCTCTCATGTGCCTTTTACTGAGGAGTGACTTCAGTCTGGCCACTCTACCACACAGACCTGATTGGTGGAGTGCTACAGAGATGTTTTTCTAGAAGGTTCTCCTCTCTTCACAGAGAAATGGTGGAGTGACCATCAGGTTCTTGGTCACCTCCCTGACTAAGGCCCTTCTCCCCCAATCACTCAGTTTGGCCTGGGCGGCCAGCTCTAGGAAGAGTCCTGGTGGTTCCAAACTTTCATTCATGGATGATGGAGGCCATTGTGCTCATTGGGACCTTCAATGCTGCAGATATGTCTCTGTATCCTTCTCCAGATCTGTGCCCCAATACAGTACTGTCTTGGAGGTCTACAGACAATTTCTTAGACTTCATGGCTTGGTTTGTGCTCTGACATGCACTGTTAACTAGGGGAACTTATATAGACATGTGTGCCTTTCCAAATCATGTCACCTGAGCTCAAATTTGAGTCTCATGGCAAAGGCTGTGAATACTTTTCGTGTTTTATATTTATAATAATTTTGCTAAGCATTTCAAACACACCACTTACACATTGTCATTATGGGGTAATTTTTGTAAAATTTTGACGGAAAAAATAAATTTGATCAATTTCGGAATAAGGGTGTAACAACAAAATGTGGAAAAAGTGAAGCACTGTCAATAGTTTCTGGATGCACTGTTCCTATGCTATGGCCCTTTGCATTCTAAACTTCTAAAACCCTTGACCTTTGACCCACAGGAGAGGGTAACACCTACTATGCAGTTGCTGTGGTAAAGAAAATCAACACAGGCATCAATATCAACTCACTGAAGGGCAGGAATTCTTGTCACACAGGGAAGGGTCGTACAGCTGGCTGGAACATGCCTTTGGGATACCTCATTGACCAGGGCAAAATGTCTGTCATGGGCTGCCAAATCCCACAAGGTAGGACATTGTAAAAAACATGGAAAAGTACACTAATTTGCACCTACGCTACACTGTAAGTGTTTTGGAAACTAGTCCACTAAACTTGTAAAGCTGTTTTTTCCTCAGGAGTGGCAGATTTCTTCAATGCTAGCTGTATTCCTGGGTCAGATCCTGTCCCTCCATCTCTCTGCCAACTGTGTAAAGGCGACAAAAGCGGAAACTTTAAATGTAAAGCGAATGACAGTGAGCAGTACTATGATTACAAGGGTGCCTTCAGGTAACACTCTGTCCTTGATATTATGAAGCTTTTATCACTCTATAGTATAGCAAGACTCAAGCCACATGTCTTTGCAATCATTTTGCTCTATTTCAGAAGTGGATGATCAAATTGTTACCACTTCAACAGTATCTTTCTCCATTATGAAGCCGTTACATTTATTGGAACAATATTTTTTACATTTTGACAACCATTGCTACCACTTGTTACCACAGAATGTGCTCTGTTTTTCTGAGGCAGGTGTTTGGCTGAAGGTGCAGGAGAGGTGGCCTTCATAAAGCACACCACGGTTTTGGAGTACACAGACGGTATACTAAACTCCTCTGTCCTCCATGTTGGTACTAAACAGGCCGACACTCTATCCCTGCTGGTGTAAAACTGTGAACCCATGTGTCTGTCTTCCCATGCTCAAGGGAATAGTGACCAGGCCTGGGCCTCTGGGTTGAAGTCCTCAGACTATGAGCTGCTGTGTCGAGACGGGACCAGGGCCCCTGTGAGGGAACATCGCAGGTGCCACCTGGTTAGAGTGCCAGCCAGGGGCATTGTGGTCAAATCAGATATCAGTGGCGTGGTGGTCTACAATATGCTGTCAGAGGGCCTGGTGGGTATTACCACAGAAAAACAAGGAGCTGTCTGAACATTGAGGGATTTTATTCCACTCCCCTCAGGGAAGTAAAGTCCAGTGGTTGGGCAGTGGATGCCTTTGACTCTTCACAGAATATGCTAGAACCCACCAATATTTGCCACAAGGATCATGCTAGTTCTGCTCGGCTCTGCCACCTTTCATTCATTCTCCCCTGTCAGCTTTAGCTTGTTTGATTTTAGAAATACTTAGGGCCCTATCTTGCACCTGGCACAATGCAGTGCAAAGTCTGAACGCAAGTGTCTTTGCTAGTTTAAGACCGACGCAGTTGTCAATTTCCCGGCAGGCGCCCGCGTTGTTTAAATAGCAAATGCACCTGCGCCCATATTTGCGCCCATGGGAGTGCTGGTCTAACAGAGGGGTGTTCAGGATAATTCTGGGTGTAATGCTATCTTGAGGCATCGGAAAGTGATTGCGCTATTGACCAACAAAAACCTGGTCTAAAGTCAATGGCGCAGCATGTCATAGTTATTTTAACAGCAAATTAGTCAAATGCACCTATGGCATAGGCACAGTGTGTGCACACTATGCTTTTTGCACACTCACAGGGAAGCTTAGCAGCACACAAACATGCAAAAGATTACAAATAAAAATATTACGGTGCAAATCCGCTGTCATAATAGCAATGCGTGAAAGGTACAAACACGCCTGGCTCTTAAAGGGAATGGGAGATGGATCTCTGATTGGTTTATTGCATGTTACACCCAAAACATGCCTATGAATTAATGAAGACACTTAGTACAACCCTTTTAAACCATGCGCCTGGCACGCAGAACCTTTTATCCGTTATCAAAATAGCAAAAGTGGATTTGGACACACCCAAAGCGCACTTGCGCCATGCGCTTCACGACAGATCATTAAAATAGGGCTCTTAGTATCACTACACCGTGCTCCAAATTATTATGCAAATTATATTTTACACAGATTTTCCTAAATTGTCGATGCAAATGACAGTCAGGATAGTTTTCAAGTCATCAACTGTTAGGGTATAAGTCAAATTTCATTGAACAAAACAGTATGTTTTTTAAAAATAAAAAACTCAAAATGCACTGTTCCAAATTATTATGCACAACAGAGTTTCAAAACATTTTATAGGTTGTAAAGAACTGAAAATGGTCATTTGTTGAATTTGCAGCATTAGGTCATATTTACTGAAATCAAAAGCTATTTAACTCAAACACATCTTAACAGGGCAAGTTACATATTAACATAGGACCCCTTCTTCGATATCACCTTCACAATTCTTGCATCCATTGAAGTTTAGTTTATGGAGAGTTTCTGCTTGAATTGCTTTGGAGGATGTCAGAATAGTCTCACAGAGCTGCTGTTGTGATGCGAACTGCCTCCCACCCTCATATATATTTTGCTTGAGGATGCTCCAAATGTTCTCATTAGGGTTGAGGTCAGGGTATGATGGGAGCCACACCATGAGTTTCTCTCCTTTTATGCCCATAGCAGACAATGACACAGAGGTATTCTTTGCAGCATGAAATGGTGCATTGTCATGCATGAAGATGATTTGCTATGGAAGGCACAGTTTTTATTTTTGTACCATGGAAGAAAGTGGTCAGACAAAAACTAAAGGGGCCTACCAGCTCTCTCCCCATGAGTGTAATGGTATTTTAGCAGCTGTTTTTTTAATCTAATTAATTTGTCTGGCAGTAACCTTCCTCATTATGCATTTATCTGCACAAACGCATATGTGCTCTGAATCAGCCTCAAATCTCTTCACAGTACGATGATCACGCTTAAGTTTCCGTGAATTATCTAATGTTTTCATACCTTGTCCAAAGCATTGCACTATTTGATGCTTTTCAGCAGCAGAGAGATCCTTTTTCTTTCCCATATTGCTTGAATCCTGTGGCCTGCTTAATAATGTGGAACATCCTACTTAATAAGTTTTCCTTTAATTGGGCTCAAGTGGCAAACTAATTATCACAGGTGTCTGAGATTGATTTCAGTGATCCAAAGAGACCGGAGACACAAAACCATCCATGTGTGTGATTGAAAAAATATAAATTTAATGTTTATAACACTTAATTCCAAGTTGCATAATAATTTGGAAAGCAGTGTATTATTACGCATCACATTTGTCTTTATTATTTATTTATTTCATGTAAGTTTGTTCACTAAAGATCAGTCAGTCTAGCTTGCATAGCTTTGAACTGTGGGATTAAATTTTAGAATGGACTACAGCATTTGTCAAAATGTACAGACTTTCAGCAGTTTGCAATAAAAAATCAAATGAAAGCAATTGAAATAGCTCAACACAATGAATGTTTCAAGTGGTTTTCCCAAATCCAACTGAAAATGCAACTCAAAATGACCTCTCTAGTCTCAAAATTATTCAAACCCCTGAATAGAATCCCTCACAACAGCTCAGATATGCAAAACAGGTGTTGCCTTAGGCATTTTTTGTTGCAACTAATTAGTTGCACCAGTTGTGCTTAAGATGGAACACATGAAATACCTGAACTAGTTAGGGGTTTGTTGACTGTCAAGTTTAACTGCAAGTTAGAAACATGCCTAAGACAAAAGAATGGTCCAAAAAGTTCTGAGATGTGACCATCGCACAAACAAGGAACAGGATACAAAAAGATAGTGACAGCACTGAATGTTCCCAGAGACACTTTTGGAAGCATAGTTCGCAAGTGCAAAGTTAAGGGAACAGTGGTTACACCACCTGGACAGGGCAGAAAAAGGAAATTATCAATGGCTTCAACCAAATTTCTGAGACCGGCAGGTTGTGAAAAACCCTTGAGTGACTGCAATAGACCTGTAGCAAGACTTGGTATTAACAGGCACTGAGGTTTCAGTGAGCACAGTAAGGCGTGCTCTAAACGCAGAAGTTTTCCATGCCAGGACTCCAAGGCGTACACAACTATTGACCCAAAAGCACAGGAAAAGTCGGCTCCAGTATGCTCAAAATCATATAAAGAAGCCACAACTGTTTTGGAATTCTGTTTTGTGGAGCGATGAAACAAAACTGGAAATTTTCGGCACAATGGATCAGCGGTGTGTATGGAAAAAGAAGAATGAAGCATTCGGTGAAAAGAACTCTGCCACAGTGAAGCATGTTGGTGGCTTGGTGATGCTCTGGGGCTGCTTTGCATCCTCTAGCAACAGGAAACCTGCAGCATGTGGAAGGCAAGATTGATTCATTGAAGTATCAGGAAATCATAGGAGAAAACGTCATGCTGTCTGTGAGGAAGCTGAAGCTTGGGTGTCATTGGACCTTCCAACAGGACAATGATCCCAAGCATATATAAGTCCACCAAGGCTTGCTTGCAGAAGAAGTCCTGGAAGATGCTATATTGCAGTCACCTGACTTGAACCCCATAGTAAATCTCTTTGACGAAAGCGGTTGCAGCACTCCAACCCAAGAATAATACTGAGCATTGCTCATTGGTCATTGCTCATGTGGAATTTGTTGTGTTGAGCTATTTCAGTTGCTTTTGTTTGATTTGTTCTTTGCAAACAGCTGACAGTCTGTACATTTTGATAATTAACCTGATTTGCAATGGGGGTAAATAATTTTGATTACAACAGTATATGTAAATTGTACGCATGCATGACTCGCTTTGGAGTCAAGTGTCTTTAGTTTTGGAATATTTAGCTTTATCTTTCTTATCATGAGTTGTGTTAAATAGTCAGGTCAGATTCAGGCTTTCTCACATTAGTAAAGGCTTGGTAAGACCTTTGTGTCTATGGAACACTTATGTTTTCATGGTTGTTTTTTTCTTCAGAGGAAGTCAGGTTTTCAGGTTTTTTCATCGACCGGGTTCACTGGCACAAATTTGCTGTTTAGTGATTCCTCCACAAGGTTCCTGGCAGCAGAGTCTGAGGATCCTAAGGTGTGGATGGGCCCGGTCTACCACAGTGCTCTCGTAGCCATGGACTGCAACCCCAAAGGTGAAATGGACATCCAACTCTACCTCTGTCTCCCTCCCTCCCTCAATCTGTCTGTCTCTCTTACTAACTCTCTTTCTGTTTGTCTGTCTCTTACTCTCTTTATGTATGTCTCCCTCCCTCACACTGTCTCCCTCTTTCACTCTGCACTTTTGTGTGTAACTGACTGTGGTTTTGTGGGTGTGTTTGTTTGTGTATAGAGATGCCCCAGTCCCTGCGTTGGTGTGTGCTGTCCAGTGGTGAGCAGCGTAAATGTGTAGACATGGCTGAAGCCTTCTATTCCAAGACTCTGGTCCCCAGTATCCAGTGTGTTATGGGATCTTCAGTGGAGGACTGCATGGAGAAGATCCAGGTGAGGAATGTGTTATATGTATAGAGTAGGTTTTTTAAAAGACACTTCAACTCTTGTTAACCACACATTTGTTATTGCTGACACCATACCTGGATCTTTTCTTCAATACAGCGAATTACACTGATAACATCTTATCTTTTTTATGCCACAACTCCCACCCAGATGGTCTTCCAAGCAGGATGAACGAAACGCTAGATGTATTCAAAGGAGAACAAATATTATTACTAACTAACTTCCTGCCGGCTGTATCAAGAGACAAGAATAGAGAGTAGAAAGCTTCTCTGATGCCTTGGTCTTGTGTGTTTGTAGAAGAAAGATGCAGATGCCATTACACTGGATGGAGGCTACATCTACACAGCAGGAAAGACCTATGGTTTGGTTCCTGCTGCTGGGGAGAGCTATACAGGTAGGACCCCTGGACAACCAATACAACCAAACAGAAACTCACCTAAAACACTGGACAATCCCCTGGGTCTGGATGAGGTTTCTTCAGCGTGCATCTGACACCTGTATGATGGTTGGTTTGGCATGTCGAAGGTGGTACTGTGTTTGATGTCAAAGTTACATGCAAATCATAAACAGTCCACATCTACAGTATGTTGTGACATTCCAGCAAGTGTTGACATAATTACATAATTACAAAACCTAGAATCATTTTAGTTACCGATGACTGTCAGAATTTTTATAAGACTCACTGTCACACAGTTGTAATCAAAATTATTCAACCCCCATTGCAAATCAGGTTTATTGCATAAATGTACAGACTTTCAGCTGTTTGCAATAAACAAGTTGAACAAAAGCAATTGAAATAGCTCAACACAACAAATGCTTCAAGTCGTTTCCCCCCCACTGCAAATGAAACTGATAATGACTTCTCCAGTCTCAAAATTATTCAACCCCTTCATGGAACGCATCTTTAGTACTTAGTAGAGCACCCTTTTGCTGTTATGACCTGCTGCAAATGAGATGCATAGCCAGACACCAGCCTTTGGCAGCGTTCCTGAGGAATCTTAGCTCATTCCTCATGCGAGATGGCCTCCAGTTCAGTAATATTCTTGTTTGTGTGCTGCAACTGCCTTCTTCAAATCCTACCAGAGATTCCCATGTGGTTCAAGTCAGGTGACTGTGATGGTCACTGTAGCCTTGGTGGAACCATTTTTCCTGTTGGAAGGTCCAATTACACACAAGCGTCTTACATATTGCATTATGTTTTCTCCTAGGATTTTCTGATTGATCCAACATGCCTCCCACATGCTGCAGAGTTCCTGTAACAGAGGATGCAAAGCAGTCTTAGCGCATCACCAAGCCACCACCATGCTTGAGTGTAGGCAGTGTTCTTTTCAGCATGCGCTTCATTCTTCCTCCTCCAGACATACTGCTGATCCATCGTGCCAAAAAGATCCAGTTTGGTTTCAATCCTCCACACAGAACAGAATCTTCTTCATATGAATATGAGCATACTGGAGCTTACTTTTCTTATGCTTTTGGGTCAGGTAGTGACTCTAGTTCCCTTAACTTTGAACAAACTATGCTTTAAACTGTGTCTCTGGGTACATTCAATGCCTTTGCTATCTTTTTGTATTCTATTTCTTGTTTGTGAAGGGTGATGATCTCTTTTTGGACCATTCTCTTGACCATGTTTCTCACACGCAGTCAAACGTGACACTCAACAAACCCATGGCCAGTTCAGGTTTTTCATGATTTCCAGCTCAAGCACACCTGTTGCAACCACAGGGCTAGCATCCAGTTTGGCAAAATTATGCAAATGCGGAAGTGCCTTAAACCTGCATTCTATCTGAATTCCAGCTGGGGGCGACACATGCGGTTGCAAAAGGAGGTCGGTTGCTGTAGAAGTCTATGAGAAAATTAGCCACTTCTCACTTGATATATTACCTTGGTAAACATTTTCACAATGAGTTTATGTTCTCAATCAGAGCCGGTCCGACACATACATAAGAACCGTTCTTCTGTTAATACTACATTATGCCGGCATCACAAATTCGAAGTATTTCATAGCAAACATTTTTTTTATAACAACAGTAACAAATATGCTGTACACACAATTTGATTGAATATATTGTCAGTGTGTCATGTGAAAACACTACATTTGAAAAACATTCACTAGAGTCTGTTTTATCCAGAAATATACTACGGTAATTTTAGCACCACAAACATGCTCCCACTACCTATCTATACAATGAATTAACAATGATTATTGCAATATACTTATTCTGAGTATAAATTGAGTTTGTGTTGCCGGCATAATAGTGTTGACAGGAGAAAGGTTCTTGCGTATGTCTCGGATCGTTTGGTTGTACGACAAGACACTCAAAGGAGTAGGCAGTTCAGCTTTTCCGGTAAGTAACGTTACATTTTGTTTTAATACTGTTTTTTGTTAGCCAACCTTTTTGTTAGACACCCTCTTGTCTAAAATGGTCTCATCTGCACCCAAGTTGGCTGCACCGGTAACGGCAAACATGATGACTCAAATCAGATCTTTACAAACCAATGGGTGACGTCACACATGTTCCGTCCAGTAGTATATACAGTCAATGGTTGAAACTAATAAAGCCCTTGATTAGTTGCATCAGGGGTGCTTAAGACAACATCTGTTTAGCATATTTATGCTGTTGTGAAGGATTCTATCCAGGGGGTTGAATCATTTTGATGTCATTCTGAGTTGTATTTTTAGTTGGATTTGGGGAAACCACTTGACACATTCATTATTTTGAGCCATTTAAGTTTGCTTTTGTTTGATTTGTTCATTGCAACCTGCTGAAAGTCTGTCCATTTTAACAGTAAACCCGATTTGCAATGGGGGTTGAATAATTTTGATTACAACTATACTGTATATGATATTTTAACTAGAAGGGAGTAGTTTGTGACCCCTCGTGCAGTTCCTCTATCATGCAGCTAACAGCGAACAAAGGTTAATGTTTCATCTAAATCATCATTTCCTCAGGAACATTAACGACAGCCCTCCTCATCTCCTAGGAGACAGTGATGCCAGTATTTACTATGCAGTGATGGTGGTGAGGAAGTCAAACCTGGACATCAACAGGCTGGAAGACCTGAGAGGAAAGAGCTCCTGTCACACTGGCTATGGTCGTACGGCTGGTTGGAACATACCCATGGGCCTGTTCATAGAGAAAGGCCTCATCAGACCTGAACAGTGTCAGATACCCCAAGGTGGTGCACATCGTGCTGTGTGTGACTGAGAATGTTCTTCATTTCTTCCTCACCATGTCTGACTCCCTCTTTCTACTTATGTGGTTTTCAGCCGCAGGTGGCTTCTTTAAGAAAAGCTGTGTCCCTGGTGCCAATCAGCCAGGTTTCCCTAGCAACCTGTGTGACCTGTGTGTTGGGGACGCTAGCGGGCAGAACAAGTGTGAGAAAGACAAAGATCTGTACGATGGATACAATGGAGCTTTCAGGTACATTTCCAGAAACTTTTGAAGGTTGATTAATGTAGACATAGTTTTATTTCAAGCTCCAAAATCTGTAAACACATTTCAGTTGTTAAAATAATACCAATTACAATACAGTCATTAAGTTTATGCCAAACAATGTATACACACTATATACGGTGCATCTGGAATGATTTCACAGCGCTTTACTTTTTCCACATTTTGTCATGTTACACCCTCATTTTGAAATGGATGAAATGCATTATTTCCCTCAAAATTCTACAAACAATACTACATAATGACAATGTGAATGACGTGTGTTTGAATTCTTAGCAAATTTATAAAAAATTAAAAATTAAAAAAGCACATGGACATAAGTACTCACAGCCTCTGCTCAATACTTTGTTGAAGCACCTTTGCAGCAATTACAGCCTCAAGTCTTTTTGAATATGATGCTACAAGCTTGGCACACCTATTTTTGGGCAGTTTCAGACCTGTGTGAAGTTGGCACCCCATAAAACGAAATAATCTCCGAAACTGTACCATTTGTTTGTGCTGATTTGTGCTGCAAAAATTAACGTTTGTGCTGCTTTGGTGTTTGAGATATTGAACATTATTTTTTTGGTTATGTTACGTCACTCTCCACCCCATGCCGTTCATATTTCTCCAAACCAGTGTCATTTGTTTGTGATCCATTTGTGCTGGTTTGTGCCATTAAAACAAACATTGTATCTATTTTCCTTTCGCAGATATAACAATTTTAATTTGGGAGCTTTGACGTCACTCTCCACCCCATGTCGTTCAAATCACTCCAAACCGGTGTCATTTGCTTGTGCTCCGTTTGTGCTGGTTTGTGCCATTAAAACAAACATTGTATCTATTTTCCTTTCGCAGATATAACCATTTTAATTTGGGAGCTGTGACGTCACTCTCCACCCCATGTCGTTCAAATCGCTCCAAA
Organism: Umbra pygmaea; assembly: GCA_016801145.1. NCBI lineage: Eukaryota > Metazoa > Chordata > Actinopteri > Esociformes > Umbridae > Umbra > Umbra pygmaea. Next base: position 23,639 of record JACXGM010005534.1, on the reverse strand, counting down.
CCGGTGTCATTTGTTTGTCCTGTAGCCACTCCTTTGTTATGTTTGCTGTGTGCTTAGGGTCGTTGTCCTGTTGGAAGATGAACCTTCGCCCCAGTCTGAGGTCCAGAGTGCTCTGGAGCAGGTTTTCTGCAAGGATGTCTCTGTACATTGCTGCATTTCTTTCCCTCGACCCTGGCTAGTCTCTCAGTTCCTGCCGAAAAACATGCCCACAGAATGATGCTGCCACCACTATGCTTCACTGTAGGGAAGGTATTGGCCAGGTGATGAGCGGTGCCTGGTTTCCTCTAGATATGATGCTCGCCATTCAGGCCAATCTTTGTTTCATCAGACCAGATAATTTTGTTTCTCGTACTTTAGGTGCCTTTTGTCAAACTCCAGGTGGCCTCTCGTGTGCCTTTTACTGAGGAGAGGCTTCTGTCTGGCCAATTTACCATACAGGCCTGATTGGTGGAGTGCTGCATAGATAGTTGTTCTTCTAGAAGCTTCTCCTCTCCACAGGCAAACGCAAGTGCTCTGACAGAGTGACCATCGGGTTCTTGGTCACCTACCTGACTAAGGCCCTTCTCCCCTGATTGCACAGTTTGGGAGGGGTGGCCAGCTCTAGGAAGAGTCCTGGTGGTTCCAAACTTCTTCCGTGTATGGCTAATGGAGGCCACTGTGCTCATCGGGACCTTCAATGCTGCAAATATGTCTCTGTACCCTATAACATATAATCCTGTCTCGGAGGTCTACAGACAATTCCTTGGATTTCATGACTTGGTTTGTGCTCTGACATGCACTGTTAACATTGGGAGCTTATATAGACAGGTGTGCGCCTTTCCAAATCACGTACAATCAACTGAATTTACCACAGGTGGACTCCAATCAGTTTGTGGAAACATCTCAAGGATTATCAGTGGAAACAGGATGTACCTGAGCTCAGTTTTGAGTCTCATGGCAAAGGCTGTGAATACTTATATAGATGTGCTTTTTTTATTTGCTAAGATTTCAAACACACTTCTTTCACATTGTCATTATGGGGTATTGTTTGTAGAATTTGGAGGGAAATTATGAATTTAATCCATTTGTGTAACATAATAAAATGTGGAAAAAGTGAAGCGCTGTGAATACTTTCCGGATGCACTGTAAGAAAATAAATGTTCTCCTTCGATACAGATATATATTTGTAGATGAGTGATTTTAAATTATTACCAACCAATTCAATCGAAAAGGCCTACAATTTCCTTACAGTGTGAGTGGTACAATTACCTACTTGAACAGGTAATTAAATGTAGGTACATTCAAATTGTTTGCAAGTAAATCATCAACTTATGAACCACTGAACACAGTTTGAGTTTATTAGCTTCCTCTTTGTGTAAAATGTTTGCACAATCTGAAAGCCCGACATAAAAGCTTACCATCTGCACCAGATTCTGTAGCAGCTATGTTGAAGTTAATTCCCTTTCCGAATTTGTAGATATCATTAGCATTCATTGAAAAGGCATCTACATGGCTATTCTGGAAAAGAACAAGGTGTATTAAATAGCTTGTTTTAAAAATAGTGGTGATTGAAAGTTAGTGAACCCTTTCTAATGTATTTATTTATGCATAAATATGACATATGATTCTCACAGAAGTCCTACAAGTAGGTAAAGAGAACCCAATTTAACAAATTAGACAAAAATATTATACTTGGTCATTTATTCATTGAGGATAATGATCCATTATAATATATCTGTGGGGGGCAAAAGTATGTTAACCTCTACAATAAGCAGTTAATTTGAAGGTGAAATTAGGGTCAGGTGTTCTAAATCAACAGTATGACAATCAAGTGTGGGTGGGCACCCTGTTTTATTAAAGAACAGGGATATATCAAAGTCTGATCTTCAGAACACATGTTTGTAAAAATGTACCATGGCACAAAAAAAATCTCAGAAAAAGATTTGTTGATGCTCATCAGGCAGGAAAACGTTACAAAGGCATCTCTAAATTGTTTGGACTCCACCAATCCATAGTCAGACAGATTGTGTACGAATGGAGCACTTTGAAGGCTGGTTCAAACTCATTTCTTTCACATTGTCATGATGAGGTATTATTTGTAGAATTTTGAGGGAAATAATGAATTTCATCCATTTTAGAAATAAGGGTGTAACATACAGTGCCTTGCGAAAGTATTTGGCCCCCTTGAACATTTCAACCTTTTGCCACATTTCAGGCTTCAAACATAAAGATATAAAACTGTAATTTTTGTGAAGAAGCAACAACAAGTGGGACACTTGAAGTGGAACGAAATTTATTGGAAATTTCAAACTTTTTTAATTTGTAAAAAACTGACGAATTGGGCGAGCAAAATTATTCAACCCCTTTACTTTCAGCGCAGCAAACTCTCTCCAGAAGTTCAGTGAGGATCTCTGAATGATCCAATGTTGACCTAAATGACTAATGATGATAAATAGAATCCACCTGTGTGTAATCAAGTCTCTGTATAAATGCACCTGCTCTTTCATAGTCTCAGAGGTCCGTTGAAAGCACAGAGAGCATCATGAAGAACAAGGAAAACACCTAGCAGGTCCGAGATACTGTTGTGGAGAAGTTTAAAGCCGGATTTGGATACAGAAAGATTTCCCAAGCTTTAAACTTCCCAAGGAGCACTGTGCAAGCAATAATATTGAAATGGAAGGAGTATCAGACCACTGCAAATCTACCAAGACCCGGCCATCCCTCTAAACTTTCAGCTCATACAAGGAGAAGACTGATCAGAGATGCAGCCAAAAGGCCTATGATCACTCTGGATGAACTGCAGAGATCTACAGCTGAGGTGGGCGAGTCTGTCCATAGGACAACAATCAGTCGTATACTGCACAAATCTGGCCTTTATGGAAAAGTGGCAAGAAGAAAGCCATTTCTGAAAGATATCCATAAAAAGTGTAATTTAAAGTTTGCCACAAGTCACCCGTGGAAGAAGGTGCTCTGGTCAGATGATACCAAAATGGAACTTTTTGGCAATAATGCAAAACGTTATGTTTGGCTTAAAAGCAACACAGCTCATCACCCTGAACACACCATCCCCCCTGTCAAAAATGGTGGTGGCAGCATCATGGTTTGGGCCTGCTTTTCTTCAGCAGGGACAGGGAAGATGGCTAAATTTGATGGGAAGATGGATGGAGCCAAATACAGGACCATTCTGGAATAAAACCTGATAGAGTCTGCAAAAGACCTGAGACTGGGACAGAGATTTGTCTTCCAACAAGACAATGATCCAAAACATTAAGCAAAATCTACAATGGAATGGTTCACAAATCAACATATCCAGGTGTTAGAATGGCCAAGTCCAGACCTGAATCCAATCGAGAATCTGTGGAAAGAACTGAAAACTGCTGTTCACAAACGCTCTCCATCCAACCTCACTGAGCTCGAGCTGTTTTGCAAGGAGGAATGGGCAAAAATTTCAGTGTCTCAATGTGCAAAACTGATAGAGACATACCCCAAGCGACTTACAGCTGTAATCGCAGAAAAAGGTGGCGCTACAAAGTATTAACTCAAGAAAAATTTTGCACGCCCAATTCTTTGTTCTTTATTTGTTAAAAAAGTTTGAAATATCCAATCAATTTCGTTCCACTTCATGATTGTGTCCCACTTGTTGTTGATTCTTCACAAAATATTACAGTTTCATATCTTTATGTTTGAAGCCTGAAATGTGGCAAAAGGTCGAAAAGTTCAAGGGGGCCGAATACTTTCGCAATGCACTGTAACAAAATGTGGAGAAAGTGAAGCACTGTGAATACTTTCCAGATGCACTGCAGACTGGATTGTTCTAATGATTGATAGGGTACAAGGCAATAATAGATTTGTACCATATTTGTCCATCTGAATCAGGTGTCTTGCTGAAGGAGCAGGAGATGTGGCCTTCGTCAAACATTCCACTGTGTTCCAAAACACTGATGGTAGGTGTGTGTGTGTGTGTGCGTGCGTGCATGCGTGCGAAGGTGGTGTTGCATACCATCTACGAACATTGCACCATTAGAAATCGCTGGAACCATAAACCTGTACAGATGATGTTGCAATGCTTTTCAATGATTAACAGCATATTGTTCTTTGACACTAACTCCATAACTCGATAATACAACATTAGGAAAGTAATTTATATCTACAGTTGCCTCCACTAATGTTGGTACCATTGTAAATATAAAAAAACTGGCTATGATATAAAAAACTTTACTGTGTATTTAAAATATTAACAAAAATGTTGTGCACATAGACAAACCCACAACTCGTCATGTCTGCAATTCTCCAGCTATGTGAAGGGCGCTCACATGGTTCATCCAACCACATGTCGCTGAGCCGGCCGATTCTTTTCACACTGCTCATCCAACATGGAAGCCGTTAGTCAAATCATGTAGGGGATGATTACAATCACAAACTATACCTCCGCGATTTAACATACAGGCGCCGATCCGCACACGAGGAATCGCTGGAGAGCGACATTGTTGGACAACTGACTTATCTATCCCAAATCCCAGCCATCGCTATGCCATTTTGCTCTGCGTCATGCTGGGGGTCTGGGCAAAGTCAGAGAAGCCATGGTCATATTAAGCTTTTTTCTCATAGCCATTTCCTGATTTGTGTAACTCAACAACATTTTTTCACACATTTTTACTGTATTCTCAGGCCTTTGCCATAGTGATGGTTGACTATTGGAATTTGTCCTGTTTATCAACTCACATTTACACCCCATTGAAAGAAAAATCATGGCTCACCACTTAAGTGTTCCGACTCACTCAGGTGAAGTTAATAACATTAAATATGAATGGAAATGTACACAACCTCTCTCACAACCTCTCTCTCAACGTCAGCAAGACTAAGGAGATGATAGTGGACTTTAGGAAGCGGCAGAGGGAGGGTCTTGCCCCATACACATCGATGGAGCTGAAGTCGAGAGAGTTTCAGAGTTCAAGTTCCTCGGTGTGTTCATCAGTGATGACCTCACATGGTCCAGACAGACAATCTCGGTAACAAAAACTGCCCAAAAGCGCCTATACTTCTTGAGGAGACTCAAGAAGTTTGGCATGTCTGCCAGGATATTAACAGACTTCTACAAGTGCACTATTGAGAGCATCCTCTCAGGCTGCATTACAGCCTGGTACGGCAGCTGCTCCGCTGCTGATCGTAAGGCCCTTCAGAGGGTGGTGAAGTCAGCAGAGCGCATTATAGGCTGCTGTCTCCCCTCCGTGCAAGGCATCTACCACAAGCGATGCCTTAGGAAAACTCAGAACATTTTAAAAGACCACAGCCATCCAGGCCGTGAACTTTTTTTGCTGCTGCCGTCTGGTAGACATTACCGGAGCATCAAGGCACGGACTACCAGACTCAAAAACAGTTTCTTTCCCCAGGCCATTCGGCTGCTCAACATGGAACTTTGTCACTGATCACAATCATCTGTTGAGCAATACTATTCTCTGGTCACTTTATGCACTCTTCATCTGATGTAGCAGAATTCAAATGCACCTCTAAAAAGTAGTTTCCCATGCCATATTTATAACATTTATTACTTTTGCTGTTGTACATATTCCGGATCACTGCACAATTCTTTATATTGTTGTAATCTTTTAAGCCCACTGCATAGATGTGTCAACCCATGTCAAAAAGAATTTCTCTACATAGGATGATGTGATGTTATTCAATGCATATGATAAATAAATGACTTTGACAGTTAGTTTTAACAGATAAATATCTATAGGGGTGTCAATATTTATATCAATAATAAATTTCACTCCTTTCACATTTTGTTTTTGTCAAACATTTTACGTCAATTATAGGTTTCATTTTGGTGATCTATACAGTATATATTAGTGGGGGCCACTGTATATAGCTATCATGTCTATCTCTCTATCTTACAGGAAACTCCAGTGAGCCGTGGGCTATTGGCCTCCAGTCTAAAGACTTCCAGCTGCTTTGCCCCCAGGGCTCCAGGGCAGAGGTGACCCAGTACACCAACTGTAACCTGGCACGCGTCCCTACACATGCTGTCATGGTACGGCCTGATACCAACATCCACAGCATATATGGTCTGTTGGACAAAGCTCAGGTAAGACTGGCTGGGCCAATGGTGGTTGAGGACTCACTGAATGACTAGTTGATTTTACACCTACACCTTTATGTCATAATAGAAACATTTAAACCTCTATATACCTCTTCAATGGTATAGATTTAAGCAATATGGCTTGAGGAGGTGTGGTGTGCCATCAATATACCACGACAAAGGGGTGTTCGTAGACACAGCCCAAGGTGGATACTGCACTTAGCCATTGTATATTAGCTCAAGCTTTTGATGTGTCTTACTGCAATATGATATTAATTGTTAGCTAATGTGAATAGAATAGTAACCATGTTTTGTTATACTGTGTAATATGATCACAAATATACAGGCTTTCTGGTTTATAATTCACAATTATAGTCAACTGGCTTATAATAAATAAATAAATAGTTTCTAAACGACATACGATAAAACCATCTGGTATTGCAAATACACTGGTCAAAAGAATAAAGGGAACACTCAAATCACACATTGGGTCTTGATGAACGACTTTGTTGATAACAAAATGATGTAACAACGGTCAATGGAAATCAAAATCACCAACCTATTGAAGACTGGATTCAAACTCACATTGAAAATCAAAGTAAAGAGTTGAAATGACAGGCTGTTCCAAGTTGCTTGAATTTAATCACAGCAATTCATAATGTGACTCAAAAGTGTGTATGGCCTTCATGTGCCTTTATGCACTCCCAACAATGTCTGGGCATGCTCCCGATGAGATGATGGATGGTGTCCTGGGGGATCTCCTTCCAGAATTGTGGCGCTACTTCTTGGCGATGGATGCACAGATACTATAACCTCCCAGTGGTTCTCAATTGGATTCAAGTCTGGGGAATGTCTGGGGAATGTCTGGGGAATGTGAGGTCCATGGCATCAATCATCCAGGAACTGTCTACACACACTGGCCACATGAGGCCGGGCATTGTCCTGCACCAGGAGGAACCTAAAGTCCAATGCTCCAGTGTAAGATCTGACTATGGGTCTGAGGATTTCATTCTGGTACCTAACAGCAGTCAGGGAACTGTTGTCTAGCATGTGGAGGTGTGTGGGACCCTCCAAGGATATGCGTGAGACCCTCCAAGGATATGCCTCCCTACACCATCACTGACCCACCACCACACTCGTCATGCTGGATGATGTTGCAGGCAGCATAGCGTGTCACATGTGCTCAGTGTGAACCTGCTCTCATCAGTGAAGAATATTGGGCACCAATGGCGGACCTGCCAATTCTGGTGTTCTCTGGCGAATGCCAATCGAGCTGCATGGTGCACAGGTCCCACTAGTCGAGCCCTTATTCCACCCTCATGGAGTCTGTTTCTGACAGTTTGTAGGGCTCTGGGGCGTCATTTATAAAACTTTGCAGTGGATTTGCGTCAGAAGAGGCGTACTGACGAAATACAGGACGTGCGTACGCAAAGAAATATTCAGATTTATAAAACCGTGCTCACGTACATCCTACGCCATTTTCCCTTTATAAATCACAATCAACTCTAAATGTGGCCCAGCTTTTGCGGCTGCATGTCACGCCTATAATTGCCCATAAATAGTCAGTGAAACACCCCAAAATTAATAATAATTGATTGAGAAATCATGGCAAACAAAGAGAGGAAAACCAAAAAAAGAAACTTCACTCAATGTGAAGTAGAAATTATTGTTGGCAAGGTGTAAAAGAGGAGGAAAATGTTATTTGAAGGGCACAGTGTGGCCATTAATAATGCCATAAAGGCGTTGGAGTGGCAAAAGTTTGCAAACACTATGACGCAGCCTAACAGTCGGACCATGGCCGAAATATAAAAAAGTGGTCAGACATCAAAGTCAATGTCAAAAAGCGTCTAGCGCTTCATCGCGAAAGTCTGCCATGGTTGGGGGAAGATTAGTTAAATAAGTGAGCAACATGTCTGCATCACAAATTATTTGAACATTGATGGAATGGAAATGCTTACGATTAATGACAGCATTTCTTTCTCATTCGGTGTCCACGAGTGCAGTCAATACCACTGATGCGTTTGGGAAACCGGACATATAGCTGAAAATTGTGCTTTTGTGTTTGCCTGTTCACCCGCGGGGTACTGAAACTTCATGTAGGCTAATTATGCGACAAGCCTATAATCATACCTAATACGTCTGGCATAACCCGGCTAAGGATGTTGAGATATCCCTGACCTGTCAGCTAATTCCCTCTGGAAAATGCCAGTCGCCAGAAATCCTGTTATTATGAAAGGTGCCACTAAATATAATGCACTATTAGGCTATTATTATTATTATCTTCTAACAGCGCAAGATCAGCCATTGTGCATCAATACGCATTGGGATGGAATGGCTTTTTATAACCATCCATTTGACTGTATCTGATAATCAATAGATGTCGGTATTAATCTAATTGTAAATGGGAAATAGTTCTGCGTAAATGGAATTCTTTGCACCTTTCAAAATGGTTAAGACATGCGTCACGATGGAACATATTTAAAAATTAAACGAACTAAACGCATATAAATGAACATTATGATTCTGTAGCTGATGACGACATGTACTATGAAAACTACTTTACTCAATGGACAATAATGACTATCTATCTATATCTATCATCATATATTTGTCTTTCTGCTCCGCCAGACAGAGACATCGACAAGAATATCAGTTTTAAACACGATTTTGTTCTGTTTACCGTATTATTTATGATGAATAAATAATTCATCATGATTAATTAGGATGAATTACATAACATGCCAATATATTTAAAGAACATATTTGAGTGTTCTTTTTGCAAATGTGTCTTTATTTGCATTTACGTTGGCTACAATCTTGTTTTATTTTGTTTGTATTTCACCACAGTCTGTTGATTGTGAGAATGGCTTTGTGAAATGTTCATATTATTAATGAGAGGCAATATTTCGATTTTGTTTAGCTACACAACGGTCTGCAGTTTCAGACAGTTTCAAGTGTTTCATCCAACTGAGCCGGCGATGTCGCCATTTCTCATTTCACCCGTTTTTGTGCGTACGCATGGGTCAGAGTTTCCGTGAAGGACCGCATATTTTCCTGTCAAGTTTGCTTTGTATAAATCCCAATTATTGCGTAGAGAGCGGCGTACGCCTTCTTTTTACGTTTAAAAAAGAGGCCCCTGGATTTGCTCCTCCTGTTCTTCCTCACACAAAAGAGAAGCTGGGTTGATGCCCTTATACATCCCCCATCATGTAACGGCCGTCTCCTGATATCGCCTCCATGCTCTTGAGACTACTGGGAGACACGGCACGTATGGATGTGTAATTCTGAAGAAGCTGGACTACCTGTGTAACCTGAATGGGCTGCAGGTTCCTCCTTATGCTATCAGTAGTGACAAGAACACTAGGAAATACAAAACTGAAGATGAATCAGTCAGGAAAGAAAGGGAGAGAGCCATTGTCTGTGGCCACCACCTGCAAAACCATTCCCTTTTTGGGGGTTGTCTTGCTGTTGCCATTTCAGTGCACCTGTTTTCACTTTTCATTTGCACCAAAACAGGTGAAATTGATTCACAATCGCTTATGATTCCTCACTGGACATATTGACCTCACTGAAGTGTAATTGACTTGGTGTTAAACTGCAATAATTACGTGTTCTTTTAATTGTTTTGAGAAGTGAACATTGCTCCTCCCTACAGGCTTCCTACGGTAGTGATATGGGATCTGAATTCAAGATGTTTGACTCATCTAAGTACCAGGGTTCAGACCTCATCTTTAAAGACTCAACTGTCCATATGATTGGAGTGGCTGAACGGAAGACCTATGAGCAGTGGCTGGGAAACGGATACATAGAATCACTAACCAATATGGAATGCAACTCCTCTGTTAAAGGTACAGCACACACACACACACACACACACACACACAAACACTTTGATCTGACTCATTTTACAGACCGTAATGCTTTCAAAAACTTTACTGTGGCTTTCCCATGTGCTAATAATCCTGAGGTGTGTTTCTATGCTTCCTCTGCAGTTGTGTCCTCTGTCTCCCTCCTGCTAGCAGTGCTGAGCTCCATGTTCCTCCAGGAGTAAGGCATGTCCAGCCACAAACCCAAGCCCCATTCCAGTCTCCAACCACAGCCCCTGTACATTTCAGCCCTATAGCCTTCATTCTTCATGACTTCATTCCAAACCAAAGATTACTAGGGAAGCAATTGCAATTATGCTTACTGAGGGTAAATGCCATATCTGTGCATATAGTTTTACCTGTTACAATTTGTTGCATTCACATTACATATTTAAAGGGTTACAGTACATACATTGTTTTCATTCACAACCTACTTTACATTTTCAGAGTAAATGGAATTTATATAAAATGTCCTAATCAGGCTGTAAAAATGTTATTTAATGAATAACAGATGCCCATCTTAAAAGGAATGTCATAGTACTTTAATATTGTTCATGAATTTAGAGGATTTTAAAGTGAGAACCTGAAAAAAGTGATCAGAAACATGGAAAAATAATACCAATAAAATATAATTTTGGAAATATATCTTTAAGCAGGATAGAAGCTGCAGCTTTTCATGATACTAAGAAAAGGTTTGAATAGTTTCATATATTGTATTTTAGAATATAAATGGTGATCTGTACCTTTGAAAATGGTCAGACATGCTTTCAGTGGTGCTATCCAACATCTGAGACCAGTATAGTACATATATAGACCAGTATAGTACATAAAGTATATAGAACAGTATAGTACATATCAGGGTTTCATCAGCTTGGATTCAAATCTCCTGGTCCCTGGTCTAAAACCATTGTAAATCACTACCATTTTCATATGATCCATGTTACAATTTCCACTAAGTGGGTTAATCTTATTGTCCTGATGCATACAATATTTTCCTTTTTGCCCTTAATAAGCCATAGCCTACTGTATATGCATCCTACTGTTCTGTCATTAAACCTAATAAAAAAATAGACAAAGTCTTTTAAAAAACATTAAGAAAATGTAGTGTGTGATCTCTAGGAATACATCCAATCTATTTTAGATGACATTGAAAAGCTGCAAAATATGTTGACTGTGCATGTGTGTGTATGGTCTCATTATACACTTTACTATGCAGCGTCTGTCTCACTGGCCGGTTTATTTTGCCCATACTGATTACTGTGAATACTACTGCTAGACAACAGGGCCTTATCTGGGTCTGTGTCTCTACTGTATAAACAAATGCCATATCAGTTATTATGCACCACATTAACTACATGATGCGTTGTATAATGTACTGAATATAGTTGTCGCACCCCATGTACTGGTAAGCCCTGTTCAAATCAAGATAACTTGCACATTATTATAAACAAGAATAACTCTGCTGTAGTTTAGAACACTGTAACATGATATTTGGTATTTGATGCAGCCTACATGCACTTGCAAATTCAAATGTCAAAATATTATTTAAGAGAAAATTAGATAATCCACTTTTGCTGAGGAAACTATGGTACATTGATTTTAAATAATGATAATAATAAGGAATTGTTTAAATTACACCACCAGATTTAAGTTGCTGTATGATATTCCAATGTTGTACATGAAATAAAATCCACAAACATCTACATAGTGATTATAAGAAATGTACTGTACCCAAACCTGATCATGTGCATCTTGATTCCTGCATTGCCACTGTACATTCCTTTGCCACACTTTATTTTTCAACTCTTTTGCAATGTTGTGTACTTGTGTCCAGCTTGATTTTAGGTACATTTCCATTAGAGGTATTTTTGTACCACTGAGCTACCATATAGTGTATGAACTGACTCCTATCAGAAATTAATGCTTTCCTTTAAAGTCATACCAATTTCTTTAATGAAATGATTAACATGTAACTAATATTTAGTTGCCAGGCCAGTGTGTCTGCAGAAGTATAGCTACATGCTGCTACTTTAAACATTTACTGCTGTTCTTATAAAATAAAATCTGCATATTAAAGCTTGTGTCCCCTTGTGAAACATTTTAAATGTATACATTGTTTCAGTTAAAGTATATATATACACAGGTCCTTCTAAAAAAAATTTGCTAATTGTGATAAAGTTCATTATTTTCCATAATGTAATGATAAAAATTAAACTTTCATATATTTTAGATTAATTGCACACCAACTGAAATATTTCAGGTCATTTATTGTTTTAATACTGAAGATTTTGGCATACAGCCTATGAAAATCTCAAAGAATTAGCATATTTCATCTGACCAATAAAAGAAGTGTTTGCAGTCCAATTGAGCACAGTAATACCATGGTCAGTAAACCATTTACCAGTGGTTTTGGCACTGTGAGCAGGTGCCAGGTCGTGCTGAAAAAAGAAATCTTCCATCTCCATTAAGTTTTTTAGCAGATGGAAGCATGAAATGCGCCAAAATCTCCTGATAGCTATCTACATTGACCCTGCCCTTGATAAAACACAGTGGACCAACACCAGCAGCTGACATGGCACCCCAGACCATCACTGACTGTGGGTACTTGACACTGGACTTCAGGCATTTTGGCATTTCCTTCTCCTCAGTCTTCCTCCAGACTCTGGCACCTTGATTTCCGAATGACATGCAAAAGAAAAAAGTACTATGGACCACTTAGCAACAGTCCAGTGCTGCTTCTCTGTAGCCCAGGTCAGACACTTCTGCCGCTGTTTCTGGTTCAAAAGTGGCTTGACCTGAGGAATGCGGCACCTGTAGCCCATTTCCTGCACACGCCTGTGCATGGTGGCTCTGGATGTTTGTACTCCAGACTCATTCCACTGCTTCCGCAGGTCATCCAAGGTCTGGAATCGGTCCTTCTCCACAATCTTCCTCAAGGTCCGGTCACCTCTTGTCGTTGTGCAGCGTTTTTTGCCACACTTTTTCCTTCCCACTAACTTCCCACTGAGGTGCCTTGATACAGCACTCTGGGAACAGCCTATTTGTTCATAAATGTCTTTCTGTGTCTTACCCTCTTGCTTGAGGGTGTCAATGATGGCCTTCTGGTCGGCAGTCTTACCCATGATTGCGGTTTTGAGTAATGACACAGGCTGGGAGTTTTTAAAAGCCTCAGGAATCTTTTGCAGGTGTTTAGAGTTAATTAGTTGATTCAGATGATTAGGTTAATAGCTCGTTTAGAGACCCTTTTTATGATATGCTAATTCTTTGAGATAGGAATTTTAGGTTTTCATGAGCTGTATGCCAAAATCATCAGTATTAAAACAATAAATGACCTGAAATATTTCAGTTGGTGTGCAATGAATCTAAAATATAGGAAAATTAATTTTTTATCATTACATTATGGAAAATAATCAACTTTATCACAATATGCTAAGTTTTTGAGAAGGACCTGTATATAGGTAAATGTCAAGTAATTTAATTATTCCCTTATTTATGGTCCACACTTATGACAAAGTCCAGGTCAGATGAGTTGACACAAACCATTGTGTGGCTACTCTCCACCCTAGCGGAGCATCTCTAAACATGATCTAGTTGTAGCTAAGATACCATATAATGGCAGTTCCATACCCAAACTGTCCACTACATACCTTACCAGTGTTAAGATTCATGATCTGCAAAGGGCCTACTACCTAAACAGTAAAGTGGCAAACTACAGTTTTCCGACATAGATGAAAGATTTGCACCCACTGATGCTCTAAGAATGTTTTATAGCTAGAGAGAAAGTAGATCTAATGTATATATAGCCTTCAAGCATGATCAGTGGGTACCAACATTTACAGGGAATTTGAGTGGTTAATGTACAGTGCCTTGTGAAATTATTCGGCCCCCTTTATAACCTTTTGCCACATTTCAGGCTTCAAACATAAAGATATGAAACTGTAATTTTTTGAAGAATCAACAACAAGTGGGACACAATCATGAAGTGGACTGAAATTTATTGGATATTTCAAACTTTTTTTAACAAATATACAAACTGAAAAATTGGGCGTGCTAAATTATTCAGCCCCCTTAAGTTAATACTTTGTAGCGCCACCTTTTGCTGCGATTACAGCTGTAATTCGCTTGGGGTATGTCTCTATCAGTTTTGCACATCGAGACACTGAAATTGTTGCCCATTTCTCCTTGCAAAACAGCTCGAGCTCAGTGAGGTTGGATGGAGAGCGTTTGTGAACAGCAGTTCAGTTCTTTCCACAGATTCTCAATTGGATTCAGGTCTGGACTTTGACTTGGCCATTCTAACACCTGGATATGTTTATTTGTGAACCATTCCATTGTATAATTTGCTTTATGTTTTGGATCATTGTCTTCTTGGAAGACAAATCTCCGTCCCAGTCTCAGGTCTTTTGTAGACTTCTTCCAGAATGGTCCTGTATTTGGCTCCATCCATCTTCCCATCCCTTTTAGCCATCTTCCCTGTCCCTGCTGAAGAAAAGCAGACCCAAACCATGATGCTGCCACCACCATGTTTGACAGTGGGGATGGTGTGTTCAGGGTGATGAGCTGTGTTGCTTTTACGACAAACATAACATTTTGCATTGTTGCCAAATGTTCAATTTTGGTTTCATCTGACCAGAGCACCTTCTTTCACTTGTTTGGTGTGTCTCCCAGGTGGCTTGTGGCAAACTTTAAATGACACTTTTTATGGATATCTTTCAGAAATGGCTTTCTTGCCACTCTTCCATAAAGGCCAGATTTGTGCAGTATACGACTGATTGTTGTCATATGGACAGGCTCGCCCACCTCAGCTGTAGATCTCTGCAGTTCATCCTGAGTGATCATGGGCCTCTTGGCTGCATCTCTGATCAGTCTTCTCCTTGTATGAGCTGAAAGTTTAGAGGGACGGCAGGGTCTTGGTAGATTTGCAGTAGTCTGATACTTCTTCCATTTCAATATTATCGCTTGTACAGTGCTCCTTGGGATGTTTAAAGCGTTGAAAATCTTTCTGTATCGAAATCCGGCTTAAACTTCTCCACAACAGTATCTCGGACCTGCTTGGTGTGTTCCTTGTTCTTCATGATGCTCTCTGTGCTTTCAACGGACCTCTGAGACTATCACAGAGCAGTTGCATTTATACGGAGACTTGATTACACACAGGTGGATTCTATTTATCATCATTAGTCATTTAGGTCAACATTGGATCATTCAGAGATCCTCACTGAACTTCTGGAGACAGTTTGCTGCACTGAAAGTAAAGGGGCTGAATAATATTGCGCGCCCAATTTGTCTGTTTTCTATCTTTATGTTTGAAGCCGAAATGTGGCAAAAGGTCAAAATGTTCAAGGGGGCCGAATACTTTCTCAAGGCACTGTACATGTCTATATCCCAGCATTTCACCAACATTGGGATGCTTTAATATTGTTTAGATATATATAATAGAAGACTATACTTTTTTATTTTTCATTTTAATATCCTTTATTTGTAAAATGTATTAAATATAATTTAAAACAATTTCAAAATAATAACATTTGGCAATGATGAGGATGTCATAAAACCTGGCATGGTGCTGCATGATATCAAATTAATGTTGATCTGCATGGAGAATTAACTGCCTATAACACCAATCCTGAATAAATACTAATATTGTGTAGAAAGCAAATGATCCATTTCCAGCATGCAAACGTGACAGTAGGATAACAACCCATAACTTTCATGACATGTACTGGCAAGCAGTTTCTCCTACTTTCTTCTTTAGAGTAAAGCAATGTCAGGACTAGATTTTGTAGGAGTCACTGTGTGAATCACAAAAGTTCAACACATTATAGATCTACTGTGGGCTGTCATTTCTTTATTTGTTGTTGTGCGTCTCTAACGCCGTCTTTCACCTCCTTGACAAAAGTATCCTTAACTCTCCTCAACCGTGTCCCAATATCACCGACGTCTCTGGGAATCCTTCCGCTTGCCTCCTGCTGAACCTGACGTAGGGTGTCTGACTTCAAAAGCTTGGTTGTTGCGTTCTTTCCAGCCAGTTGTGCTTTGATTATTGCAAAAGCTGCGATTTGTGCAGCACGTCGAATGGGACGAGACTCGGCGAGTTTCTCAATTACTCTGGGATTGTTAAGCAAAGAAAACAACATACGAATGATGGCCATCTCGTGTAGTGAAGACGTTGTTTTCTAACCTGTAAAACAGGGACACGACAGCTGATGTTATTATTGCTCAGTCGCCACATACCTAACTTGCAGTACAATACTAGCTTCTTAGCTAGCTAGGTGTAATATGAGGTCAGATAGCTAGGTACCTTTAAAAAAACACAGTAATCCAGCATATGACCTAACATAAAACGACGTATATTGCTAATATGACGTAGCTACGGATTCATACAAGTTAAGCTTTGTATAAGTTAAGCTTTTAAGTTAAGCTTTCTTACTTAAATTTTGATTCAAGTGACCTACTTCAAGGGACTTTTCAAGGGGACGTGGTTACATCAGAATAATACAAATCCATTAGTAAATTGTTTCCACACGGGTACGTTTGCTGGCAGGAACACCTCTTCCGTGTTTGTTACGTGTTTCCGGTTTAGTGCGGTCACGTGTTCACTGGTTGTGCTGTTGTTAGCATTTTTTAGCGAGGAACCTCTGGTTTCAAGTTATCCATTGAACGTACACAATGTCTATTAAATTAAATGCACTATTCAGCGACTCATACGTTGATGTAAGCCAGTATAGAGACCAACATTTTAAGGTAATGTGGGAATATTGAACTAAGGAATGAACTGAACCGAAAAGCTAAACAGCTAGCTAACGTTTTCACGTTAGCTACAGCGATACAGTCACAGCAGTAGGCTGGAGTTTGCTGTTTTTAAAGCTTTTAGGTTTCATGTAGGAATTGGCGAAAGGGTGTTCGTTTGGCCTTGTAAATAGGGTAACGTCTGTTGAGCATTTGCAAACGATACTGTTAGAAATGTCTTAACATGTGAACCCCTCCTACCTTCTCCAGGGCAATCGATATGAGCAAGAGAAGCTGCTGAAACAAAGTAACACACTCTACGTGGGAAATCTGTCCTTTTACACAACAGAAGAACAAGTTTACGAGCTTTTTTCCAAGAGTGGGGATGTGAAGAGGATCATCATTGGTCTGGATAAGGTGAAGAAGACTGCGTGTGGCTTCTGCTTTGTCGAGTATCCTTTGGATGTGCTTAAAATAGAGCTTAACTATGTTGTGCCTTTAAAAAAGTCTGAAGTCATACACACAAAGCCAGGTTCCCAGACCTAGTATAAGCCTGATCATGGACAAACAAAGTCTTGCTGTCATCACAATGTAGGTATATATCTCTTTACTCTTAAGGACTAAGCGTAATCGGTCTATGAAACTGGCCAGCACACTAAGTCTTTAGTTAAATAATAGGCTTAATCTTATCCCTATGTATACTATATCCAACTACAGTAAATTAGTTGGGGAGAAAAAACCTCTAATTCCATCTCCCGCATCATGTTGCTGAATTGAGGCTGAGTATCTGGCAATGCAGGTGTGAAATAGACACCTGTGCAAATTAAGCAAGACGATCAATAATATCTACCATGTTTTTGGGCACTGCTTGGTGACACAAATAACTGCCTTTCTATCAGAACCCTAAACTGATCTAGGATACCATCCAATGTGGGAGATGTTTTGCTAAAAGAGCTAGTCTAGAAACGGGTCATAGTACTGCAAACGAGGTGGCTATGTTTTCATAGATCAAATACAGAGTTAATACTACTAACTTCTAAAGTGGGATATTGGTCATTTGTGTTCATGTAAAGTGACACACTGAACATTTATTTTGGGACCTATTCACACTAGCAAGCGATGTGGCGTCGATATTTACATAAACTGTGAGAAATTAATGCAATGTTACGAGGTTAAAAATAAACCTCATGTTAAAGGGAATATGTTGAGGATGATGCTGCGCTGCTCCATTATGCATGGCTTAAACAAATGAACTGTTCCTGAGAAAACAGGCTAGCAGGCAAAATGCCATTTGATCATTTTAAAGCAGTATGTTCATGATAAGCAAGATATTTGTCAATTACAGTTAGGAGAGATGGTCAGATGGCTCTTTCTAAACATGACAGTTGGGTTAGCTAATTATGTCCATAACAGGGAACACATTTTGACCCATGCCGCCACTCGTCTACAAAACAATGCTGGCTTTGCATTGTCTTCAAACTGCAGCAAACAATGTATGGAATGTGTAGGAAATTGCAGGCCTTTCTCTCTAGTTCGGAAGATGGCTGCAGAGTGTTTACATTTTTACCTGTTTATATTATAAACAACAATTTGCATCTGTGATACATTGTTTTATCTAAATCAATCATGTCATGTCCACCATTTATCATTTTTGTATATGAACATTTTAAATGTAGTAAGTTATCTTTTTTAAGACTGCATTGTTTGTGTTTTTGGATAAAAATAAAAATAATCTGCTGTACCACAGGTAGAAAATATTGCATTAGAGCTTCTTAACCCCAGTGGCAGGTACTACACACGTGCAGATGCAGAAAACGCTATGAGATTTGTCAATGGGACACGTCTAGATGACCGCATCATCAGAACTGACTGGGACGCTGGTTTCAAAGAAGGCAGACAATATGGTCGTGGCAAGTCTGGTGGTCAGGTACGTGTTATTGCACCACATATGATCTGCACATCATTGTTCAGTATATTGGCACTATTGTAGACTTTGTTATTGATATAAAAATATATAGTTTTAACTAAAGCAATATGCTTGTTGACATTGTGTAAGAGCATCAAGTTATATACAGTGGGCTCCAAAATTACTGGCACCCCTGACTGGCAATGCACAAACATTACTGTAAAAAATATAAATAATACAACTACAGTAAAACTAGAATTGCTAACATGTGAGAAATACTGTACTTTATTAATGTGTCAATGGAACAAAACAAAATCATTTATTGATTAAATGAAAAATGTCCTCCAAATCAAGGTTTCACAGTTGATGGCACTGTTAAAAAGTATTGTAAATTAACATCTACCAAAATGATATCAGGAATTCTAGTTATTTAAGTTAATCTTAGTCTTAAGGAACTATATTGAGCCATTATATCACTTCCTGTTCCACTGGGGTATAAAAATGAGGTAACATGCATGAAATATCCATATGTCATTTAACACCATGGAGAAAACCAGAACTGGCAGTTAAAGAGACAGATGTTTGTAGACCTTCATAAATCTGGTAATGGCTACAAGATCCACAAACAATTGAATATACCGCTGAGCACTCCGTAAGTGCATTGTTCGGTATAACATTTTTTATAAAGATGGAACAGTTGCAAACCTCATGGGTAGAGGATGCAAATTCATTTTGCCCCCCAGGATAGGGAGGAGGTTGGTGAGAGAAGCAACAAAATCCCCAAAAATCACTGTGAAAGAATTGCAGGCCTTAGTGGCGTCGTGGAGTCACCAGATTTCAAATAGCATCATCAGACCACAACCAAGGCTTCTTTGAAAGGGTTGCCAGAAGAAAGCCTTTTCTGACCCCAAGACACAGATCCACGTGCTTGGAGTTTGCCAAACTTAATTTAATTCATGACTTAAAGAAGGTGCTTTGGTCATATGAGACCAAAATTGAATGTTTTGGTCAGATGCAGCATCGGCATGTTTGGCGTCAAAACAGAGATGCATACAAGGAGAGGCCCCTCATACCCACAGTGAAATATTGTGGTGGGTCAGTGATGTTTTAGGGCTGTTCCAGAGGTCCAGGGGCACTGGTCAATATTGATGGCAAAATGAATTCCACCAAGTATCAGGCAGTTTTAGCTGACAATCTGGTCGCCTCTGCCAGAAGTCTGGGAGTTGGCTGTAGGTGGACTTTCCAACAAGACGATGACCAAAAACATACCTCAAGATCCACACAGAAATGGATCTGTGACAACAAAATCAATGTTCTGCCATGGCCATCTCAGTTACCGTACCCTAAATCCAATTGAAGTTGAATCAGGTTGGAGAGGGCAGTTGATAGGCGCAAACCCAAGTATGTAAAGGGTCTTGAAAGGCTCTGCATGGAGGAATGGTCCAAAATCCCTCCAATGGTGTTTCTTAACCTTGTCAAACATTACAGGAAGAGACTCCATGCTGTCATCCTTGCCAGAGGTGGTTGCACTGAGAAATGACAATAATAATAATTGTATGATTTTTGGTTTGTTCCATTGCAACATTAATGCAGTACAGATTCTCTAACATGTTGTTGTTACTTTGAGTTTCTTTATAATTATAGGCCTGTTACGATAACAAATTTTACTGGATGATAAATTGTCCCAGAAATTATTGTATAGTAATTTTGGAGCCCACTGTACATTGACTTCAGAAAGTATTCAATATCCTTTATTTAAAATAGTGGTTTTATAGCCTTAATATTGGCAAGGTAAACAAGTGGGTCTCTTTTTCTCTTCTCAGGTCAGAGATGAATACAGACAAGATTACGACCCAGCCAGGGGGGGCTATGGGAAGGTCGTAGCACGACCATGAACTTGTCCTTTTTCTTTTTAAGGGCTTATGGAGAAGTGGTACAAGCCTGAGTCAGCCTGTTCCTCAGCCTTTTGCCAGGTCATTGAGGAATATAGAATACATTATGATCATGCTCGAAGTGGATACGTGAAATTAGACCACCTGAGGGACTTGGGTTTTTAGTTGATGATAAACAGACAGATGTTTGCCAGGGTTTTATAGTTCTCATCAGTTTGTTTAGGAAAAAGTCTTCTGTGAAGCATTTTTCAGTTAGCCAGAAATCATTTTTCAGCCATTTAAATTTTGTCTTAAGTGTACAAAAGCTTGCAATCTACACAAATGTTGTTGTCTTTGTACACTTTTTTTTTAAATAAAATGTTTTTCTCAAGTTGCTTTAATTAATCCTAAAATGTTTACCCCTTAATTGGTTTGAATTCCGGCTGGGGTATGAGGAACACCACAGCTGAACAATCAGAGGAACTGTTTTATTGTTAAACTTCAAGTAACTTCACAAATGCCTCCACATCACCCGCCATAAGCTCACTGGTAAACTCACATGGATTTGCTAGTAGTTAACAATGACAGAGATTTACCCAGAGTTACCAATATGCTGGGTCGACAAAATATCTCCTCTATTGCCAAAGTCACAGTAGTAATACTTTTGTACATAAAAATATGAAGGCCATCCTCACTCCTTTGTGGCTGGGCATCTTGTCCACGGTGATACAGCCCTGCACCCAGTATTGGGTAAAGTAGCTTGTACAGTTACATTCCAGCTACTTGCTGAGTTCACAAGTTTTGGGAAGTCCCTAATTAAGACAAAACGATCAGGTAAATGGAGTTCATATCTTACTGGTGACCATGATTGATATTGTCTTTACTCTTTATGTTTGTTTTATAGGTTACTTTTAAGATATGAACTCCATTTACCTGATCATTTTGTCTTAATTAGGGACATCCCAAAACTTATGAACTCAGCATGTAGCTGGAATGTAACTGTACAAGCTACTTTACCCAACACTGCCTGCACCCAGAGTAATTTCTCAAGCATCATAGAAAACAATAGTAGACAAAATGAATGCAGGTGCCTTTACGTCATGCACAAGGTCTTAATGACACTCCTTGTCCATTTTATTGGAAGAGAAAGCCAGAGGTCCCTCCACTACAACTTTCTCCAATAGGTTTTCAGAAGTATGGAACTGTAATATTAAGTGTTATGTATACATTGCTTTAAATTAAAGGGAAAGTTCACATGGACGTCCAACCATTATGAAAGGAATCCATGCTGTGGCAAAGTGTCCAAATGCTACCATGTGGCAATACCCATTCAACGACCACTAGTTGCATTTTGTCACGTCTGAATCATCTGAATTTATTAGATATTGTGAAGCTCAACAAAGGCACCGAATAGAGGATTATAACAAAAAATAAAAAGGTACAATGATCTTGTGGCACAAACCACATGGAAGTCAAGGTATTAATATACGCATTCAAAATCACCTATACAGCCTTGAGGTTCACAATCGATTTACTAAGGGTGGATATTCTGCAAAGGAAAGTAAGACCACAGGTCTCTGGACTTGAATGGGAAAAGGTTACATTTGGATACAGTGCCAGGGGACTCAAACCAGAGCATGGCATTCCAGTAAATCATGTCCATACACTGCTAACCGGGTAAGCACACTAATGTTCCATTTGTAATTTGGGCAAATTCTGGTTGAGAAGGAAACTGGTCCAACAAGTTTAAACAACTTTAAATACATCAATGAACATCCAATTTTTAATCTGACTGGAACAACCTCCAAGTATCTATTTGGAAGTGTAGCCCTGCATTATTTCTACATTGTTAAAGATTTCACCATAGCAACCTATGTACATATCAGAAAGTTTACTGCCAAAAACATTCAAGATTGAACCATATTGCAGATAATGCTGTCAATCTTCTCTTTTTACTGGCATCAAGTGTGACGGACATGGATGAAGGTGTAGATTAGGTTCTACAGCAGTATTTCTTAACTCCATCCAGCCTGTAGACCAGCATCATCAGATGGTAATGGCAGTAGTTTTACTTCTCTCACTGTATGTCAAGGTATGCAGTTACAAAGCGATGCCACCAGAAACAGGTAAGTGTTAAGATTAACCTATAATCAGTGGAATTTACTGGCTGTCTGGAACT
Source organism: Umbra pygmaea (assembly GCA_016801145.1). Lineage (NCBI taxonomy): Eukaryota > Metazoa > Chordata > Actinopteri > Esociformes > Umbridae > Umbra > Umbra pygmaea. The sequence goes on along the minus strand of JACXGM010005534.1, from coordinate 1,033 downwards.
GTCTTTTACTCTGTCCTAATCTCAACTGCTGTTATCAGAACTACGAAGCTGTATTCAGGTTAAGAACATATAAAATAACAGTACATTCAGTTAAAATCAAGCCTTCGATGATTCTTCTGTACCTTACTATGGTTAGGCAGACGTGATATAAAACAAGTTTCTTCAAGTTTCACTGTGTCCCATAGAATCATTGTTTCATTTTCAAATGAGGAAATCATGTACGTTTAGGTCCTTTACTGGCATCTGAACCCTTGTACCAGCAGTGATGCTCCAGAGCCAGTCAGCAGGGGAAACGTCATGGTAGATTTAGACTCAAACAACTACAGTCTTGTGTTCCTCCCATCATCAAGCAAAACAGAAATCCCTTTGTCGGCCTATACAGCACTGGCCCTCCATTGAAGGTAACTAAACGGATGATGACACCATCTCTAAGTCCTGTTTCCTTAGCACGTGGTTCAGCGTTTCCTCAGCTCCAGTTCTGTTTTAAAGTATTAGTGGCCCTTACACAATAAAGGTCAAGCAGTCAATCAAGCCAACGGTTTATTCTCTGTACTGCTCTGGTTAGTCAATTTACAGTCACAGAGCTCTTTGTATATCCTTTTGCGGACTTTGGGCATATCGTTTTGTGTGAACTTCAGCGGTTCTTTTAAAGCCAGGCACTTGCAGTACTGTAAAAAAAGACAGATATTGTAAAAAAAGACAGATATTGAAAAAAATGGAATATTGTATGTGGGAATTTTTACTGGATGAGATTTCCCCACTCACCTCCAAAACAAAGACTCCACAATCACTGTCATTCTTCTGCTGCGGAATGCTCTGAGGAAGACAACCAATCAGAGATGTTACACAGAGGACCAAACCAACTGTACACCATCACAAAGAACAGGGTCATGAACAGAGATGTTACACAGAGGACCAAACCAACTGTACACCATCACAAAGAACAGGGTCATGAACAGAGATGTTACACAGAGGACCAAACCAACTGTACACCATCACAAAGAACAGGGTCATGAACAGAGATGTTACACAG